>JADBJO010000689.1:422500-447500 GCA_016801955.1 Conus betulinus | reverse complement strand
GGTGCCTATCAGATTGAAGACATTTCAGTCATTATGTAATGATGCCAGTGTCTCAGCTTCAGGGAAGGGCATGCCATGTTTCCTCAGACTGTGATAGGTGCACCCTTGTTTTTTGACTTCCATCATCCTTCTCACCTTACACCAGACATTGCACTTATTTATCATTTGGGTCTTCTGGGGAATCAAAAGGATCGTCTGAGAACAGCATCAGCTGAAGGTGTGATCAGCGAGCTGGAGGAAGAGGAGAACAAAAAGGATGAAGAGGATGATGATGAAGATGAGACGAAAGAGGAAGAAGAGGAAGAGGAAGAAGACCTGGATGAAGAGGAGGTAAAGTGCATATTGTTGTTTTGTGCTGTAGTGTGTCTTGGTTTTTTTTTTTTTTCTACTGTGTTGTATCTTGCATGCACTCTTCGGTGGTGTTACTCCCATACTGCTGGTTTATAACACAGTACCACACTGAAGAATGCCTGCTACAACGCCAAGAGTCCACATGGGGCAGTCAGCATTGGGTCTCTTAATAAACGGGCAGCCCATCAGAAGAGGCACTGCACCGTTGCTGACAGTGATGCCTGTTCTGATCCTGTACACACAGGACACCAACGGCTGATGTGACTGCTTTTGTTCTGGAGCCAGTGTGAGACTTGCCTTCCGCTGGGAATTGCTGGTCTGTGCGATTTACATTTGCTTTGTGGTCAAGGCCTCCCAGTATTGACTGATTGTCAGCAAAATGATTTCATGTGTATGTTATCTCTCTGTAGGAAACAGTCTTCCTTTCCATCCATTTTTTTTATTCAAAGAGGATCAGTGCTTGCTGTAAGTGTTCATCTCTGTATCTCATGAAACATTCAAACAGACTTTGTGGTAAATTTTACATAAATGTTAGTGAACCACCAAAAAAAAACTGTGGACAAATGAATCATAAGACAAAGCACAACGCGTTTCGACCTCTTAGATCTTCTTCAGGCAACATACAAAACAATTACGACAACGAAAATTCACGAGCAATCACTTACCTTCATTCACTTCAGCGCAAGATAGGCATAGTGTGTCTTCTTTTTTTTTTTTTTGTATTGTATTTTATTTTGCATTCAACGCCTATCTCGCACTGAAGTGAAGGAAGATAAGTGATTGCTTGTTCATTTTGGTTGTCCTAATTGGTTTGTATCTTGCCTGAAGAAGACCTAAGGGGTCGAAATGCGAAATGTTTTATCTTGTGATTCGTTCGTCCACATTTTATTTAGCGATTCGCTAACATTTCTTTAAAATTTGTCTAGATTTCCACCTGCAGTCGCCTCACATTGCAGCTAGACAGTAGACTAGACTTTGTGATGTTTGATAGTCTGCATGTACATTCACATGGGTACAAAACACTGGCCTTTTTTTTTTTTTTTTCAAATTGAGTTATTTGTTTTTTGAAAGATATGACAAAATCATCATGACTGAGAGGATTTGTTTGTTCAGCAAGATCTAAAGATCACATTCAAGTCATGTTTTCATGATTTTTTTCAAAGAAATCAAAAGTCTCTTTGTGATTTTTTTTCAAGTATGAAAAGTCAGTGTATAGAAAGAGAATGGAAATGGCTATGTGTTCCTTTATTATACTGTTCTTAAATAAATCATAGCTTAACTGGAATGTCGGACATGCATGGATTACAGTGCAGAAAATCAAGATTATAAGTATGGGGGGGGGGGGGGGGGGGGGGGGGGGGGGGGGGGGGGAAAAATACATAGTTATACACCAGCTCCAAGTTAAGGATGTCACATTTTCACAGCTGCACCTCTTGTTTTGTCATCGACCCACCCTGCCCCTTCTAAATTCATCTTTGCAGTCATTTTCATGATAACAAAGTTGTGAACTTGTGCTCCCCCCCCCCACCCCCCCCCCCCACCCCCTCTCCACCCACCCACCCAAACACACACAACAGGTTGTTTTATTATGCCGATCATCATAACAACTAGTGCCAGGGTTGTGACATGTTCTCACCTGTGTTTTTTGTTCCATATAATGTTTATGCCAGAGTTGTGATATGTCTCACCTGTGTTACTTGTTCCATACATTTAAGCCAGGGTTGTGACATGTTTCACCTGTGTTATTGTTCCATATGTTTATGCCAGGGTTGTGACATGTCTTAGCTGTGTTATTTGTTCTATTCATTTGTATATAAAGAGAACAGAAATGGCTGTATGGACCTGTATTACACTGTTAGCAGGTAAATTATTTGAGGTGGAGTTGTGAAGCTTTAATACACTGAAAGAGTGTGTTGGGGTTGGAGCAGGAACAGCTTTGTGCAGGATGGAACAGATGGGAGGAATGTGGGAAGACAAGAGAGCTAGAAGTAAGACAGTCAAATACTTCAGCACTGACTGCTTTTCCTTCAAGTCATTTGCTCATGTTTGTGTTTTCAGGAAACTGATTACAACTTGACCTACTTTGATAATGGTGAAGGTTACGGCGATGATGACGATGAAGATGATGAGCCTGCTTACAGCTGAACATGTCATATGAGAACTGTAAGTGTAGCTGTCAGTTTATTTTGGATCCCCCCCACCCCCACCCCCCACCCCCATTTATTCGTTAAATTTTGGTTTTTTGATGAAAGAGGCAGTTCGTATGACTTGTGTGGGATGATGCCATAAAATGATTGCGCCAAGCCAGGTCCTTTTAGGACAGTCATGTGAATTTTCTGTATGGTAAAGTCTACCAATCACGGCCATTTTTTTTTTTTTTTTTTCAAAATTTTTTCTTGGCGTCATACACATCATGATATCTGATCAGGTCAGAACATCTAATCCTGTGCCCACTCTCAAGTTACCTTCGTGAACTCTCAGACAAATGCTGTAAGGTCCTCAAGCCATTTTCTAGGAAACTATCTCTTGATACAGTACAAAGTATAAGAATTAATCACAGAGTTAGAAACATGGGAAACAAGAAAACAGCAGTGCGCCTTCAAAAAGCCTGTTGCAAAAGCAGAGCGAGATGAGTATTAGTGTTGATAAAGTACAAATTTAACTATACCAGCTTGTGGATACCAACTGTACAAAGTGTCAGCACTTAAGAAAGCAGTGATGGCAATATAGGTGTAGTGGGACTGTTCATCAGTCAAGATGCACCATGACAGCATATCTCAGTCTAGCATCCCTGAGCTTCTAGTTCTTTTACATTCGACAGGATGGGTTCACTTGCAAACACCAAAACAGGCAGCTGGCTTTTTTTTTAGTGTTTGTTTTCAGGATAAAACAGACACAGCTCTTCCCCCATGCTTTTGTGCTCTGTCTGTTGTTGAAGATTTCAAGCGTATCTGTCTTTGGTCATCAGTTAGTTTCTGAAGTACCTCAACAGTAACCTTCAATTTTCAAGCTAGATTGAGTCACTTGCAGAGTGTCTAGTATCATCAGTACACTGAATCTGCTTTGAGTGTCATTTGAGGTGAGCACTTCCCCAAAACAGCACATGTTTTTCACTTTTGGGGATAACAGCTCTAATAGGCTGACCAGGAGGGGTATCATCTTCCAGGCTTCAACTTCCCCACATGAATTTGTCATATAAATTCTGCACACTGGTCCTGAATGAAGTTATCGTTATTGAAGTGACCACTGAACATTTGAAAGCATTTGCACTTAGCAGCACTGCGACAGCTTAGTACTGAATTTATTGCATGCTACAGTGATGATTTGCTAATAGAGAGAAGACAGCCTGTCAGTCTAATCTGCCATCTCTTCTCAATGCTCTGCCTTTACACGGTACAATGATGTCTCCTATTCTTTTTACTTTGTGCAGTAATGACTGTTGAAGCTCACTATGTTTATTGAATACTCTGACGATTCTGTCACTGAAATTTGATGAAATGAGTAAGTTTCTGTTTATGGTACATAGAAAAATTGCCCTGATCTGAATGTTCTGAAAGCAAAAATGTTACTTGATTTCCATGAAAACCCACCGCCAGTAACAAACATTGTAACTGATGGCCAGCTTGCTGTTATTAGCCGCTGCCTGTGTATGAGACTTTCATTGCCATGAGACTTTGTAAATATTCAGAAGACAACTGTAATTAACAGTAATTTGCCACTGGTACTGCGTACCCTTTTTTGCAGCACGCTGTGAGAATGATCATGGCACCTGACTTACCATTGGCGACGTGGGGCGAAAATACTCGTGGCAAGCAATCCGTCACTCAGGACACGTCACGAGAGTGATAGCGACGGTCTTCTAAAAATAAATATGACCGAATTTCCTGGAAAATTTTTAACCAGTGGTGTCAGTGTACAAATACAGTCTGTCCTATATCAAATCATACCAGTTAGCAGGCTACTAAGGGTCGATTTCATTGGTAAATTTGAAGAAAAGCAGCCAACCTGATGGCATCTTAAAGCACTGAATCAGTGCACCTTGTTTGAAGTATTTCATTTTTCAACTCATTCAAACAACAGCAAAATGATTGTTTTGACTTCCAAAACATTTATCATCAAGAAGATGAAGGATAGCTCTGTTTCACTGTACAAAATTAAAGTCACTGTCAGATTCAGGTTTTTAAGGAAAATTAATTAAAAATGGTCAAAATCAGGTGTCCTGAGGGAACTTCAGTGCTGTGACTGCAGTGTTAAAGGGGCACATGCAGCAGAACGAGGGTCTGTGTTGATAGTGTTAAAAGGGATTTCTAATTTTCTGTTAGTTACTTTGACAACCATTACAAGAAGTCATAACAAATCACTGTTCAAATATTGGTGAACAGAGAGCTCTGTACCAAAAAAATGATATCTTGAGTGGTCAGTCTTGCAGAAGCAAATTTTTAATGGTAATGGTTAAGTGCTGTCTTGAACTGGGTAGTGGGATAAGAATGACTGTCGCACTGTGCATAAATGCACACATACATTCAGCACAGCATTTACTCCCTGCACACGCAATCTCTCCAAACAACCAGAAGGCGCACTACAATACTTTTCTTCTCCCCCTCCTCTCCAGGAAATAATTTACTAAACGATAACCAATTTTTCCAGCATCAATCAACATATTTGTTTTACCACAATGATCTTCATTCCTCCTCTCCAGTGGAGGTACAATCATTCCACAGATCCACTTGCTCGGACCAGGCTTCATCTCATTATACATAGTAGTTCACAAATACATCTTTTAATGGTTTCTCCTCTTCACTGGAGAAACAATTGATACATTTTCCAGAGAACAACTTCCTTACAGGTTTCTCTCTTCACTAGAGAAACAGTTCATACGCTTTTCCAAAAGAAGAATCGAAGATGGCTAGTCTGTGATTTCTGACCCAGGGGAACCATTAATATTCATTGGGGAACAACACGACAAGTTTTAAAATTCTCTCACGACCACGACAGGCATCGTCTTTTTTCACGATTAAGTGCTGCCACAACACTGTAGTCCAAATATGTGTCGCACAACTGCCCCAGTTGCTCGTATCATTACTGGTGCTGCCACAGCACCGGGAAAAGAAGGGCTGAAACATGAATAAAGTCTGTGTAAGTAATCTGTTTCAAAATCAAATAATAATGAATTCTTTTTCCTTTTTTCCCCTTTTCTTAACTCTCTCTGTTCTCTCCCCATCTGTCTACACCTCACCTGGTAATGATAGATTGCAGGTGAGTTCCCGCTCCGTGGTTCCAAACAACCTGTCTGGTCAATGTCCCCAAGCCATCTCCTTCCTACACCTTATTTTTTCTCCCAGCGCTATTCCTGAGTGAGTACTCCTCTCTCTCTCCACATTACCAGCCCTTGGTTACTTGACAATGGACAACATCCGTCCATTCCACCCAATAATGATCCTACATCTATAGCCACCAGCAACAACGATCACACTGGTCAAGCCATGTAAATTATTCTTTTCTTTTACCTTTTCTTTTCCCTATCTAGGGAAATAATAAATGAGGGCATACGCGACGGGACGTCACATGCCGCCATGTGAGGCTACATCACATGACAATGACCTAATGCAATGACAACTTAATTTTGTATTTGACAATGTATGACAGGAGCCTGGACTTTAACCCTTACGCTGGTAGCTGTCGCACCATTACATCATGGCTGTCACTGGTTGTCGCGACATAAGTTGTGCTGTAGGTGAACCTTGTGAGCCTAGTTTCACTGACACACACAGATACGAAACTATGGCTCAGTGAGAAACTAATTTGCATGAAATGACTGAGAGAGCCCAGGAACATGGATTTTCAGCATTTTAGCTTGCTTTATGGTTAGTAGCAGCTTGTAATGCATATTGCGACTCGACTGAACTGGCAAAACCAAAAGTGGGGGTGCCCAAAGGAGAACATGACAGAATTAGGGACTTGTTAGATGTTTTTGCTGAATTCTTGTGGAAAAGGCAAGTGAAGAAGTTATTGACATTTTTAATGAACTGTGTGTGGTGGGTGATAGTTTTGATTTAGATCAAGCTCTGTGTAATTATGAAGTTGAGATCGTCACGGATAATGACTGAATGAGTGCCTAAGGGTGACAGAAATCTCAATATGCCATTCAGTGGGGAAGAAAAACTCAGTGTAGCGCTTCCAGATGGATCCTAAACCTTTCAACGTAAACGAAGACAGTGTGGCTAACTATTACATTTGTTGATAGTGACCAGTTTTGTTTTTTTCATGTGTTATCAGCACATGATTTCAATGGGAAAACTGAGCTGTACCGTATTCATTCCTACCTGGATTACCTGCATGGAAGACAGGTATAATCCACTCTGACTTTCCTTTGAAAAAGGCTGCAACTTATTTCTGAATACTGTGGAACATCATTGACCGGATTATTTGTGAAAAAGCTCTTGAGAATGACAAGCAGGATGTGCCACCTGTTTTCACCTGTTATTTTCACATTCCAGACAGGTAAGCACCTAACCAAATATTCACAAGCATACACGTTCTGGTTTTATATTATTCTTTATTCAGTTACTAACAATTTTTATTCTGCATGTCATGTTTAAATACTAACTGTTGAAAAGTTATGCATATTATACAAACGTTATTTTTTTTTTTTCAAATTTTCCTTCTGTTAATTAAGCAGACAGCATACTTTAATAGTACATTGTTAAATAACCAGAGTAAGGGGTAAGAACAGACCTAGTTGGTTGCAGTTTGACCATAAATGGCAGACATAAACTGCCTGTGAATAATAAAGTTTTTTAAAACTATGAAGTCAACACATCTTTGTGTGTGAGTTGGTAGTAACAAAAGAAAAGGAAAGCATTCGTGAGAGGAGCACGCTGTCATGTTTTTCCCATATATAATTATAATTGTAGTTTGATTCCTTTGATTGTCTTTAAACTTGGTGTACAGTTTTGGACATGTATCCGATTTTGTTGTATATTCTTTTGAGGAGGCCTACAATCAATGCTGAAAGTTTTCTGTATATACCATATACTCATACTGCTTGAACAAAACTGTCTGACAAGTTTTGTCCAGTTTGTTTCGGTTTTGAAACTACTGTCAAACTCTTTTCATTTGTAGGAGGGCAACTATTACATATTATGTTTCCTTAAGTGTACATAGTTTGTATTTGAATATCAATTCTTGTCAGTTTGCTGACAGTGATGTCTGTGTGTGTGTGTGTGTGTGTGTGTGTGTGCAGGATGCTGGATTTTGGACCAGAATCAATACTCCACAGTGCTTCTAGTCACTCTGGCAAGACGTGTTGTTCACGACAGTAACTTTAGTGAGATATATAGCAGTTGTATTGAGGATGATGACACAGATGGTGATGATGGGGATCCTCATCATGGCAATGCTAACTGTGATGGAGACAAAGGCTTGTTTGGTTTTCCTTTCATCAAGATACACTGTGTGGTTTATGCGGTTTGGATATGGTTGACCAAAAGACGATTTAAAGCATGTGTGATTTTATGCCTTATCTGATCTTCATGGGGAGTTGGTGAGAAATGTTGCAACCTCAGCTGTACAGATGTATGTTTGTCGGGTGAAATTTGGGTGTGTGGAATCAGGGTGGTCATATAACCAGTGATGATATGCTTGATGGAGAAAGGAATGAGCAAAAGGAATACTGAGAGAATGAGACTGCATGTTTGAAAAAAATATCTTAGAGTAAAACTGCATGTCAGACTCGGCAACCTGACCTGAAGAAACAAAAGTGAGTGAGTACTGAAACAAGAACTTGAATGTTTTGGTGTATTCAATTAATTTTACAACAGACTTTTTTTTTTCAGCGTCGCTTACGTATTTTTGTGTAGGGAGACTTCTACTGTCTAGAAGTATAGCAAGAGAGATTGCATGTGTGTGCATGCATAGGAATAATTTTACTGATGGAAGACTAACCTGTGTGACTGATATAATAAGTGGTAAAGTATATAAACTATGGATGACACAAATATGTTTGTATGTGTCACCTATTTAGAGTTGCCAGCGTAGTAGTTACCTTACACCCTCCGTTTTTTTTTCACGTTTGTAGATCTCAGTGAAGGGGAAAAAAAAAAAGTGCAACAAACATTTTGTTTCCTGTAGAAGGTTAGAAAGTCAGCATTCCTGTGAGAACTATTCTTCAGAAATTCTTTGCTGAAAGAAAAAAAAAAAAAAGGAAGCAAATCAACACAAGCCATGCATGGATGCCATTGCAGGGTCAGGTTGTGAGTTTTTTAACTCGCTGTTGTGCCAGAGTTATCATTTCAGCACACTGCCAAGAAACTGTATGTGCCGAAGTTGCAACTTGGGCAGAGTGTGCAGTCTTTTGTTACCCACATGTGAGCTTCAATTTTAGGGAATCTCCAGGGGCCATTAGCGTGACCCTGTGCTGTACACAGTTCTTTTGTGTATACTAAAAGGACTGGGTTTTTTTTTTCTCTGATAATGATGTTGTTTTGAGACAAGTCAGAAGTCTCTTTTTCTTCTGCCCCTTCCCTCCTTCTTCCCTACCCCTCTCTTTGAAAGTTAGCGGAAACTCTCCGGGGACAGTTGTCATTTAGAGGCGATTGAACTTCTGATACTGTGATAGAGTGATCTGACATATCATCTGATTCTTCCCAGTATATTTGCTTATAGACAATATAAACATATTCATAGGTAAGCCACATACCTTTCATTTTTTTTTAATTGAAAAACCTGTCAAATATTATAAGTAGTTTGTATCCTTTGAGTTTGGGTTAAGTCTGCTGACTTGTCAAAGTATGGCCAAAAGCTGACATAAGGGGGACACAAGTCCAGTTTTATCATGTTGTCTTTGTGTTAAACTTTTTAACACAATATCAAACTTTAATGAGAGAGTGGAGGGAAGGGCAGGCGTTCTAACTGGAAAGAGAGCTTCACAGAGTTCACCCAGCTCCATCATTCACCCTCCCCTTTACATCCCTTCTCTGCATGTTGCACAGATGACCAGACAGCTTTTCAGTTCGTCTGCAAGACACAGTACAGTGCATACGTTGAGTGAGAGAGACAGAAGAGTAAGGATTTTGGTAAAAATATGTAAGAGAAAGAGAATGCATGTTTGAAAAGAGTGTTGGAAAGTGTATCTGTCAGAATTTGCAAGAGTTCATGTGTGCATACAGACACAAATGAATAAAACTGAGGCATTTTTAAGGTTGGGTTCATTTGTTTACACATTTTCGTTTGGAGGTTTTGCGTATGCAAGCAAGTGCAACTGCAGTGTTTGAATGTGTGTGGGTGTCAGTGCATGACAGAGACAGAAATCAGTTTTTGGCAAATGTGTATCCACTTGGCACACACAACCTGGAATATGTTTGCAGCCCATCAGTAAATGTCATTATCTCCATTGTTTATTTGTTTAATGTAATTTTTTTTTTTTTTTTTTTTTTTTTGGCGGGGGGTGGGGGTGGGGGGGGGGGGGGGGGGGGGGAGGTTAGGATTGTGTCTCATCTTCCTTATCACCCCAGTGGCATTATTTTCATGCTGCTTATTCTGGTTCTCAGCTGTACACTACACCCATGTCCAGTTTTGTCCAGTTGCAACTGCTGGATGAACGATTACAAGGCATGCTCTGTTCAAGGTCATCACGGTGCAGCTGTCAAGACACTTTCGTGGCATTCACTGGTGCTTGTTTTGATTGATACGACTTACACAGGACACCATTTATTTTACCCCTCCTGCTGGAGACAGTAACTGCTCAGAATCCACCTCTGAAAGGTGTCATCATGTCTGTCCGACATCAGTCCCCATGAACTCACCAGAACCGACAAGACACACTGGCCCTGGGCATGAATGTGGTGATAGAAACTGAGGTCACCATGAGGGCAAGGCATGGAGAGGTACAGAATTTGAGACTTTTAAAAATTTTCAAATGATGATCATGTAAGGGTGAGGATGATGAATATGATGCAGTGAACACATACAGTGTTGATCAGGAAATTTGAGAAACAATCTCAGAGATGCATCCATTAAATGGAAGAAACTCTGTGTGGTTCCAGCCTTCTCTTATGAGCCCAAAACATATTCAGTTGGAATGGACCCAGCCAGGGCCAAAAACAGAAACAAAAATGCGTCTGATGGGATTCGAACCCATGACTTTCTGCCTGCAAGCCCACGACACTAACCACTGCACCATGGCAATGGCCTTATTTGTTTGTTTACTTTCTGTTGTTCATCATCTGTCTCACAACTGGAATACACTTCTGTGGTGAAAACGATCTGGATACACCTAGCTATGGACATAGCATGGGCCTTCTCAACAATTACCTCTACATATCGTCATACAAAGTTGAATCTCTGATGGAAGTAGATCTTGTAAGAAAGAAAATGAAAAGCAACTCTTTGGTAGGAGAGTGTCTTTATTCAGACACTGTATATTGAGAAGTTTCATTGCGCACACTGGTAAAATAGCAGCACTTCTTATAAAGCTGTTCTCTCTTTTCCCCTTGCTCAAGGCTGCTGTGATCTGGGACAAAATCAGATCTATTAAGTACTACGACAAGTCTTAAAGGTCCTTTGATCTGAAACAAAATCAGAGATACGAACTACCACAATGAATCTGCAGGCTTCCTGTGATGTGGGAACAAACTAGAGAAGAAACTACTGCAGAGATGCAAGTTACTACAGTTGATATTCTAGCAAGCCCTGTGACAGATAAAGTAATGTGGCTGAGATCTTTGATCCAGATCAGAGATGTGAATATGACCACAAATTATCTAGTGAGCCTGTGATCTTAAGTTCAAATGGATGCAAGTCACCACAAATGTTCCAGGAAGCCTGTGATACGTGACCCAAATCAGGGATGGAAAGTACTATATAAAATCTAGTAAACTCGTGATATGTGACCTAGGTTAGGAAAGTCGTTTACCACAGATGATCAGAAAGCCTGTGATCGATTTGTGACCCAAACAGAGATGAGAATTACCACAGATAATCTTCAATGAGCCTGTGATCTTTGATGAGAATTATAGCAAAAAATCTAATCAGCCTTTGAGAATTACCATAGGCAGTCTACGAATATGCCTGTGGTCTTGATTTTGATCAGAGATGAGAATTATCACAGGTAATCTACTGATAAGCCTATGATCTGTGATCCAGATCAGAGATGAAAATTACCATATGGTGATCTGTGACCTGCATGAGAAAGGAGAATTACCACATGGTGATCTGTGACCCCACATCAGAGATGAGAATTACCACATGGTGATCTGTGGCTCAGGTCAGAGATTAGAATTTCTACATGGTGATCTGTGACCCACATCAGAGATGAGAATTACCACATGGTGATCTGTGACCCACATCAGAGAGGGGAATTGCCACATGGTGATCTGTGACCCACATCAGAGATGAGAATTACCACATGGTGATTCTTGACCCAGATCAGAGATGAGAATTACCACATGGCAATCTGTGACCCAGATCAGAGATGAAAATTACCGCATGGTGATCCTTGACCCAGATCAGAGATGAGAATTACCACATGGTGATCCTTGACCCAGATCAGAGATGAGAATTACCACATGGCGATCTGTGACCCAGATCAGAGATGAGAATTACCACATGGTGATCCTTGACCCAGATCAGAGATGAGAATTACCACACGGCGATCTGTGACCCAGATCAGAGATGAGAATTACCACATGGTGATCTGTGACCCAGATCAGAGATGAGAATTACCACATGGTGATCTGTGACCCAGATCAGAGATGAGAATTACCACATGGTGATCTGTGACCCAGATCAAAGATGAGAATTGCCACATGGTGATCCTTGACCCAGATCAGAGATGAGAATTACCACATGGTGATCCTTGACCCAGATCAGAGATGAGAATTACCACATGGTGATCCTTGACCCAGATCAGAGATAAGAATTACCACATGGTGATCCTTGACCCAGATCAGAGATGAGAATTACCACACGGTGATCTGTGACCCAGATCAGAGATGAGAATTACCACATGGTGATCTGTGACCCAGATCAGAGATCATCGTCACCACGTCTAATATGATATTAACCTGTGATCTGTGACCCATATCAGAGTTGTGAACTACTACAGATAATATTTGATTTATTATTATTATGGGCGCTGACATTATTCAAGGCAAAAGAGGTGATGAAAACAAAGTTGGTTTATCTAGCACGTTCATCCTTGACATTGGGTAAATGGCCATCCTGATATGCCCACAACTTGATATGCAGTGATAATCTGTTGCAACATATGTTATATATATCTTCTGGCCGATCGCCAACAAATGTTTAAATGTGTGCCCACAGTTTTGTTTCCAATTTGTTGGAAGGGGAGAGTGGGAGGTGGAGGAGGAGGTGGTGGAGGAAGGGAAAGGGGGGCTTTTTTTTTTACCCAGTTCATTTATGGAATCTAAAGTAGACAGCTGCTTCCACTACCTCCCTATTCATCTATTTTTTTGTATGTTTTAGAGAGGGAAGCAGGATTCTTTGTGTGTGTGTTTTTGTGAGTGTGTGTGTGTGTGTGTGTGTGTGTGTGTGTGTGTGTGTGTGTGAGAAAGAGAGAGAGAGACAGACAGACAGACAGACAGACACACAACACAGAAAAAGGGAAGGACACGGATGTCAAAGAAGAAATAACATTGAGTAGCTGACAGCTTTATCTATGTTGCAACGGTGGCAGCTTTAGGCCATTTCATTTTTAGATCATTGGACAGTTGCCATAACATCAGTTAACACAGGCCAGAATGCTATCTTGACAGAGTCCTGCACCATCATTCAGCAAGACAAGTACCGTCACATTAAAAAGGCAGTGTTTAGTTATCATACACTTTACAGGCCCTTTGCTGATGTACATACATAATTAAACAATCTTAAAACATGCGAGTCCAGCTTACATGCGTTGAACACAAAATGCAGGATGATGTCATTTGAAGTTGGATCTTTTATCTACATCATCATAATTTCTACTGGCAAACTGAAGCCATTTTGTGGAATTACTGCTCAAAATCAATTGCTGTTGTTGCATGTTCAGGTGGTGTGTGTTGGCGTATGTGTGTGTGTGTGTGTGTGTGTTGGTGCATGTGTGTGTGTGTGTGTGTGTGTGTGTGGCACATGTGTGTGTGTGTGTGTGTGTGTGTGTGTGAATTTGCGTGTGTGTGTGTGTGCGTGCATGCCTGCGTGTGTGCGTGCGTGCGTGCGTGCGTGCATGTGTGTGTTTTCCACGACCACTGAAAACATCTCCACCTCTTGTGCCTCCTCCCTCCCCATTTGTAAAAAAAAACAACTCAAAACATCATATAACAGGCATTACCAAATAAACGGGGATTCAGCGTAGTCTGTTACAGTTCCTTTACAACTTTTAGCCATGTGTTCTTGTCTTTTTGATCTTGCAACTGAGAATGTCATCACCCCTCCCCATTCCTGATCCCCATCCCTCCCCCTCCACCCTTCTTCCTTAACTTTTTGAATGCTTGCTCTTTCCTCCCACCCTTATCCAACCACACCATCATCCTCAAATCAAAAATGTGTATTTTTTCTGGCCCAAAAGAAAACAAATAATTGGGTTGAAGATGATCAGCTCATTTTCATTGGCTATGTGTCACTCACATACTCTAAACATGAGTAAGCGAAGGAGAAACAAGATTGTGCGACAGGGAAATTAAAGAAGATCCATGCCTAAGGGTCCAGGTATCCACCACAGCCTGTCCTGAGGTGTGCAACAAATCACAAACCACACGAGGACGTCTGAAACTGTGCCTGTCGTCAAGCTCTTTGCTCTCTTTTACAATCAAGGTCAGGCAAAAACAAACCGGCCATTGTTGCATGGTCCTCATGTAGACAACAATTTAACTGGGCAAACTCACTTTTGCACCACAGTCATCACTTTTGTCCTGATTTTCTGCTCTTCTCTATCAAAGCCAGAGAATGTTTCCTGTCAGTAATGTGCTACTAGCTTGAATGGCTTAGTTACATATTGTTTGTTTAGGTTGGTTTGTTCTTCTTTGTTTCTGGCTTTATGTTCAGTTATCATGTTATTTAGTTCACTCAAAATATTTGTGTGTGAGTTATGTGTTTTTGTATTTCCATGACAGTGAGCAGAGAAGCACATCCTAATTTGTGATGCAAATACTCGGACATACATATTGTGTATATATTGTGAACTGACATCAAACATCTTTTTTTACGCAAACTGAAAACTCCCTAGGTCTCACCATCACGTTTTCCCTCTTCTGCCCCCACCACATTCTCCCATCTCTCACACACAGAGAGAATATCCATCACACACACAAAATCAATAAGTCACATCTGTCCATATGATGCGGCTAAGTGTGTGTTGCCAGATAAAGATAACGCCAACAAATGGATGCAGAGAGCTGCATTCATCAATGAACAACACATGGCCACAATTGTGTGCTGAAATCGCCCTTCCCCATCTATGCTGGGCAAATTAGCAGCAATACACATACAGGATGTTTATATGTCTGTTTTATCAAGGGCACAAATGGTCATGCAGATTTTTGATGATGTTATGTAGCAAACAGATTTGGTGCAATGCTAAACAACATAAAGTGTGTTCTGTCAAAAAGGGAAAAATGGAAATGAATTGAAACATGCATATACATACTAAAGAGTATGAAAAATAATGTATGGATGTTATGAGAGAACAGAATAATCGACAAACACATGATCATGTCCATGCTACGTTTTTATATGCTATAACCACAAAGTTTTTCCAGTCAGCAGGAGAATTGTTTGTTTTATTTGTCCTTGTGCAAACCAGTAGGGAAACGATGAAGTAAAGAGTTGACAGACTACAGCAGATTCTTAGTTCCATACACAGCTTTTGTGTATTCTTTCATTACCAATCAAATCTTGATGCAACACCGCTGCATTTGTCTACACTGAATGCAGAACCAACTGTAAACACACAATTATGAATCCACCTCTAAACTTGTCTGCAATTTTGTTAGCGCAAAGGTGTTTTTGAAGGCTGTTCACATTATTTCCTTTTAACTGGAATAGTAAACATGAAATTTGCCCACTTCCTCCACAACCCCATCAAAACTTGTTCAACGAGTTGAGTATAATTTTTTTTTCTGGCTTCTATACTTCTGCATTCCTGATGTGTTATGGTTCCTACACATGAAAAATGTTTTGTGTCACATTAACTTCATTAAACTGACAGTTCGACATATTTTGCTATTGGTGGAGTTTCTCTCACATTTCTGGGTATCAAACTTTCCAGCCATTTGTGGATATCATGAATCGTATGAAGTTTACAAAGATGAAACTCTTACAGGTCATTTGACTTGCTGTGCAGAAAAATGTAAATAAATGGCTCTTCAAATAATCTACATGAATTTTTCTTTCAGTGCAAGCAAAAAATAAATGTAGTATCCACAACCTGAATCAATAAGCTGCCCTACTTACAAATTAAATACATATTCTCTCTAATAAACAAAGCAGCTACCAACCCACAACAACTGAAGAAAACAAAATCTTTGTCATCATCAGATTTCCATGGGACCCTAGTCAATGTCTGCACAAGTTAGTTTTTATTTTCATTGGCACCAGAAAACCAGTGGTCAGCCTGAAGAGGTGGTGTTGTTCATCTTCTCCAGAGATTCACCATTGGTAAAGTGTAAGTAGTCTGCTGATTAAGATAGCCACAGGACATCTCCAGAAATGATTTCAATCATGACACCAGTGTCCATCCTTCTTTGTTTCTCTTTAGGTCATTCAACCAGTCTGTGCATGATGGCCTACTTCCCTATGAGGGAAGGAATGGGATTTAATGTCGCATAGCATTAAATAAGCATACACTATCTTTTCCTTCTTTTTTTAAAGCAGGATCTTTGTTTAACTTTCAGTGTACATCACTTAACGTTTTGCTTTGTGAGCCTCAAGGGACCCATGCTTTTGAATAATAATAAAGCCTCACCCAGACCATGATGGCTCTCCAAGGATCCATGCCTTTTCTAAAGGATGCCATCCTTGCCTTACATCAAGGTTCTCCGGGGAACTATACTTTTGTTTGAAGGAATTAAGCTTTGCTGTGGCTTTTTGTTGTTCTTGTTTGTTTACTCCTTTGCCAGTTGACAAAAACAAACAATTTTTGGTAGAGATGCAGAGGGCCTGCTTTACAGACAAACTCGTACAGTTTTGTGGAGCTTAAAAAACTGACTTAGCTATGAAGTAAAAATCATGACTGCGGGCAATTTAATACCCATGACCTGTGGGAAAGTTGAAGCTTCACCCAAGTGGGATTTTGCACACATGATGATTCTGATGAGAAAATCTTCAACGTGGCTTTCTTAAGCCAAGGACCAAACTAAAGACACTTGTACCAAGAAACAATCATGCTCCCACCACATACAGTGGAAGCAACACCAGATTAATAACCTAAATGACCTGCATACCGACACAAATTTTGAATAGTTAATTCACATTCTGTTTGGCTATTCTCTTCTTCCCTTTACTTTACTCCACCTTCTCCATGGGTCTGTGTAGAAGAACAGAGGGGCGGGAGGAACAAAGAATGAAGAGGCTAAAGCTCTAGGAGCCATGGCTGGTTCATTTATGTATAAGACTGTTAGTCTTTATTCATGCTTTTAGACCCTATAAATAAATCTGAAGTTTTTTTTTTTTTTAAAGCTCTAGGAGCCATGGCAGGCTCATTTATGTATAAGACTGTTAGTCTATATTCATGCTTTTAGACCCTAAAATAAATTTGAAACAAAAAATCGATATGTTAGTGATTGTCAATGAACAAACAAACAAACAACAAAGGTGAGGAACCTGTGGCAGATGTGAAAAACATGGGACAAGACTGCCATTGTGAAGAAAAATAACTTAAACACATTAGGTGAACTAGCAACATGTAAATTTTACACAATTATGGTGGAAATAAAAGGGGAGGGAGAAGACTCACACACATATATACATAAACACACATTTGCATGCAAACCAGCTGTTGCTAAAGTATTCACAATGTATACCATGTAAATAAAAAGTTCCGACTTTCCTAATGATGATAGACACAGAATGTGCCTGTGTGGTTGCATCCACAATGATTACAGGGACTTTATTGTCAAGAAGCCAAATCAAACATTCACAGATGCTGAAACAGCTGGCACATCCATCTTATTACATTAATTTATCAAGCACACACACACACACACACACACACACTGTATACACACACATACACACACACACACACACACACACACACACACACCACACACACACTATAATTGCAGGCACACCGCGCAGACACTCACAATGTGGCAGCACAGATACAAATAATAGGGTACAAAAAGAATCAGGAATGGGATCTATGAAGGGAAGACAAAAACGACTTCACATACGGAGTTTTCCAAATGGATTTGAGAACAGAAAGTGAGGAAGTACAACAAACTGAAAATGGAAGTTCAATCCACAAGACAGAGAAAGGTAGGTGAAAGGATGGAAACTTAAGACTTTCACATGTTTTGGACAAGGTTTATGGGAGATGCATGTAACATCAAAAACAAATGAAGGGAATGTGACGTGATATTCAGATGAAAAAGTTCAGACAAGTGAGATAGTGCTATGCCTTGATGACACTGTTAACAAAGCCTGCAGATGTTAACGAGTAGATCTTTGACCAGAAACAGACTGCCAGTGAAGACTGGAAATCTGACAGGAAACATGTTTTTTTTTTTTTTTTTTTCTAAATAAGGAAAGCAGCACAATTTTTTAACCTGAAATTGCTTTATAAACTTCAGAGGACACCCAGCTAGTAAAGCATCATGACAGTTCAGTCCACTGGGAACCTAATGTGAATAGAGTTTTTGTAGCTTCTGTCCTACCTTTTTTTAAATCCTCCAGACAACATACAGCATCCGTGAAATGTTGTGGTGCGAACATGATCATTTGCTGTGTTCAGCTTGCTTTTTAACAACTCATTAGAAATCCTGTAATTGAAAGAGATAGTTAAATAGAAAATGTACTACTTACAATTTGACTTTATCCTCATCGCCACAAAAGGGCAGAATTGTTCAATGGCTTCTTAAGCAGTCAGTGATGGATAGTATGCTAAAACTGAAAAAAAAAAAAAAATCTTTAAAAAAAGTAACTGATAAAAAGGTTATCTTCATTGCATGGGGACAAAAAGTAAATCTTTGAACCTCTATGTGAGTTGACTTCAACGTGGTGACAGCCCTGATATGGCCCTTTGCAGTCGGCTGGGCTATGAGCAGCAACATACCATACTTACCTTTGAACCTCTATATTTCAAATATGAAATTCTTCAAAATCTAATACTATTTGAAAAGTAACACTTCGATGAAACTAATACAGTGCTGTAACACTTGATTTTCATGTGTATCATAAATTCAAGTGTCAGTCTAGTGAAAAATAGTAAACTGATCTCAATAATTTACCTCTCTGAGCCAACAAGATAAAGGGGTACAGGTACAGAAGCTGGTGGAATATCAGCACATTTTAGCAAGAAATGCTTTGATGTACATCAATTTACCAATCCTGAACATTTTTAACATTGCTCTGAATGTGCTCACTGTGCGTGCAATTGAATCAAAATTGCTGTATGTATATATAAGTGAAAGTGCTTTGGGGATGACAGTATCTATTTCTCACTTTCTTACCTTGGTATCTTGTGAAGGACCCTATAAATGATAAAATCAGTTCTGGCGACTCATTCTGAAAGCCAGTTTTAACTGGTACACAATTGGTGGTCGTGTTCAATACAAGTGTGAAAGCACTGATCAGGTGGTATGACGATGATGTTGAAAGTTTCTTCACATCAGAGGGAAGAAGAAAATATAGTCTGTGTGGTTGATGACTCAGCCTCTGGTGGCTGTGCTGTCTTATCCTTGATCTGCAGACTCTTTGACATGTGGAGCAGGGCAGGGGAAAACCTTGACCAAGAGGTTGCTGAACAGCCAACTCCTTTCAGTGTCTTCGTTTGACATCAGTAGCCTTCCTGAGGGATTGTCCCATAGGTTTCTGCTCCTCTACATGTTATTCCTTACAGGTGTCTCTGTCTGCAGCCAGGTCCTTCCGCTGTCTCCATGATGCCAAGTGCACTGAGCTGTTGTTTCAGCTGGTCCTTGAAACATCTGCACGGGGCTCCTCCGTCGTGCTTGCCATGGCCAAGTTCTCTACAGAAGACAGCCATCCATCCAGTGTGCAAATAAAGCCAATGCACAAAACACAAGAAGCATACCAGTATTCAGGCTTTAGTGTAGATTAATACCAGTATCAGACAAGACTATTTCATGCGCCTCAACTTTTATCATCTTATCATAGCAAGACTTATTCAGTCAACGTCGATTGCAGTGCCAAAGTATTTGTGCTGTATGTCTGCTGTGAAATTTTAATCATGCAACTGGAAAAGGAACTAGGAACAGAACAGAGAGATGATATTGTACTAGATATAAACAAAACAGCGGTTCAGAAATGGACAATCAGTGAGGTTAGCTCACACACACACACACACACACACACACACACACACACACACACACACATTAACCCAGATTCTCTGAAAACATACAGGAATCTTGTTAGAATCTTTGGAATACAGCCCCCACTTCTCCCCTCCTTTTCACCACTTTTTGAGAAGAAAAAATACCCATTTTATACATAAACGAGACACTGCAGAAAACAAGAAGCATTAGTATCACTGCGTACATTACTGTAGCTTTATTTGAAATGTACAGACACAGAATTATGAGAATACTTGAGCTTGAGGCAAAACGTGCTTTAGCATATAATCATGAATGTGCTGAATTCATTTACCCTCTGATGATTAATCCTGTAAGCTGTTAACTCAGATACTGTTCACGATTGTCGATCTAGCTAGTGTATACAACTGTGTAGCCTGATTTGCCCATATTCAGCACTTTAGAATGAAAGAAGAATGTATTGTCTTGACGTCTGAGGATTAAAAGCAACATTTCATAGTTCAATTTGTCTGCTTGAAAAAGTCAGTGGATGCCGACTGGTTCACATGTTAACTGGCATTCTAAACTGCACTCCCCTATGCTTGCTATAGATAGCTGCCAATATGTGTGAAGCAAAATTCATTATCTTCATGATGAGAGGCATCTGGTGATGAACGTCTCCCCTTCCATCCCCCAGTCTCCCTGCTGAGATCATGGCCATTGTCCTTAGTTGACACACCCCTCTGTAATTAATAAAGAGAGGAGCCTAATGCAGACATGGAGAACACTGCATTCAGACTAGAGCTTGCGGATTAGAAACAAACCAGAACAATTCTTTTTGTTCTTTCTTCTGCCCTTTCTTTCTCTCTTTTTAAAAAAAATTTTTAATTTTTTTTTTTGTCCTTTCTGAAATTAGTAGGAGATTGCGGAAAATTGCAGTTTCGTGTTGAGATTTCACCTGAGGAAAACTTGCTTTAATGTCCGAGTGAGTGGCATGTGGATAGGCATGAAGTGTGAACAATTGTAAATGTGTGTGTGTGTGTGTGTGTGTGTGTGTGTGTGTGTGTGTGTGTGTGTGTGTATGTGTGTGTTGTGGGGTGGAAAGAGAGAAAGAGAGATGGAGAGAGAGCGTGTGTTTTTAGGGTTTGCATAACCTCTGTGTGCATATGTGTGTGTGTGTGTGTGTGTGTGTGTGTGTGTGTGTGTGTGTGTGTGTGTGTGTGTGAATATGTGTGTAGATAAGTGGATGATGCAGATATGCATATTTGTACTCTAAAACACACACATGAGGAAATTCTCAACATCATTATGATGTATATATGCAATACAATAACCTATGTACTGCATTATGATAGTGACAACAATGACACGCAGGAAGAGCGCAGATCTTTGCCAAGGTTGAACAGATCCATGATCTGCCTTCTGATTCAGACCACCTCACAGCTCTAAATATTTAAAATAGAACAGGTTCATCCCTGGGCTAGATTTTTTCCCATGTTTCCAGCAAGTTTAACAAACATCTGGTTCACTAGTTTTTGCCTTATCTTGCTGAACGGGTGCTGGTTCTGTCCTTCAATCTGGATCTGCCTCACAGATCCCCACCAAATGCCATGAGCCGCATTTCATCTTCACATCTGATTTGGTTCTGTAGTTTCTGTGTCATTTTGCTGAACCCATCCTGGCTCTGCACTCTTGATCTAGCTCTGCATCAAATTTCAATGGGATCATCCTTAGACTTTATTCCATCTTTTAGCACTTTTTGTGTGAAAACTGCTGAATCTTTTTACCACATTTTGTTCAACTTGCTCAATCTTTTTACCACATTTTGTTAAAATTGCTCAATCTTTTTACCACATTTTGTTACAATTGCTCTAATTCTTAAAAATGCGATCTTGTTGAACTGATCCGAAGCACAGATCTGCACCAAAATTGGATGGGTTCTTTCCTGGGTCACGCTCCATCTTGCAACCAAGTTTCCTTGAAATCAATTCATTAGTCCTTGAGTAATCTTGCATCTTGTAGTCGGACAAACAAACCGACCATCCGATCCGATGCAGCTGAAAACATAACTTTCTATGCGGACAGAATAAAAGGACGCAACAGATGTCCACAACATCTGCTGATCTGATCACAGTCACACACAACTAAAAGCCACACTGTTGGTGGAAGACCACAAGAAAAATACTACTGACAGATATATGCAAGCAAATCTCTCCTTTCCCACCACCTCTTCCACACTCTGAATGACAATTAAACAAAATAGCCATGAGCCTGCTGCTGTCAGTAATGTTTTGTTTAATCAATAATTTGTATTTTACAATTTTCAGTTCCATACACAATTTGCCCTGAACTCTTCCTAATCTCACAGATTTCCTCCTCAATCCCCCTCTCAAATTCTTAAGGTTGTCATTAGTGGAATAGAGTTTAAAACAGCTATGATTAGTGGAATACAGTTCAAAACACCCTATGGATACATGTTTGTTCCCATTACATAACACACAATAAAACATCTTTAAGTTCATTACTGTACACATACATGCTGTCACATTCAAAGGGCAGACAACAATCTCTTTTTTTTCTTCATATACAGATACTTTCCTTTAGAGATGCAAGAAAACACGCTGAACACAGACTGGAATGACTTGTTGAACACGTTCACGACTGCATCATTCACAGCATATAAATGACATGGAAGATCACAGTCTTAGGCAGACGTAATAAAAGGACACGACAGATGTACGCAACATCCACTAATCTCATCATAACCACCACCAATGCAGAGATAATGTCCGCTCAGCTTTCTGTACATTTCCCAAACCTATGCAGGCTCTCTGAGTTCAAACCATCAGACAAAAAGTCCAACAGTAAACAGTCGGTTCTACAATTTCACACCAGGACTACGCACTTCATTTACATACTGTCTGAGAGGGACACATAATTCTAGCTGTAGGCTAAGACATTCTCTGAAGCCTACGATGACTGGCTGTCAGTCATAACAGGCAAAACAAGCACCTCTCCCTGCTATACTTTCCGAGCAGAAAGTGTGTGTAATGTAAACAATCAGAGTGATTAATCATGAAAAAGTCACCTTGTCAATCAAGCCCAATGGGTAATTCTACATGTTGCCACCTTGTCAATCAGGCCCAATGGGTAATTTCTACATGTTGTCACCTTGTCAATCAGGCCCAATGGGTAATTCTACATGTTGTCACCTTGTCAGTCAGCCTAATGGGTAATTCTACATGTTGTCACCTTGTCAATCAAGCCCAATGGGTAATTCTACATGTTGTCACCTTGTCAATCAAGCCTAATGGGTAATTCTACATGTTGTCTTCCAGCTACAAAATGAACAGATCCACAACACACATTCACTTTTATGTGTTAACTTCCCTGCACCAGGCAACTGGTTGACAAACAGCACTGGTGGCATTTTTTTTTTAACTCGTACAAGTCCACCCCCACACAGTGCAACATCTGCATCAGCCTCATTGCCTTTTGAATTGGTCACATTTTTTCATAGCCCCCACAGTGGGGGATACATTTCTCCAGAAGGAAGAAATAACATTTATTCTCTATCTCTCTCTTCCCTTCTCACCCAAGTCCCTCCCATATGCACACAACACACACACACACACACACACACACACACACACACACACACACACACACACACACACACACACACACACACACACACACACACACACACACACACACACACACACACACACACACACACACACACACACACACACACACACCATGAGGAAAAGTAGCAGTTCTTATGCACGCAGCAAACCTAACTACTCAATCAGCCTCAAGACTCTTTCCCTGTGTTCATGAAGAACTTGACATAGATTAAAAAGCTGGCACCAGCACAGCAATCAGCAAGGCAGTCACAACCACCCACCACCAGGAGATACCACAGTCCGCTCCGTTCCCTGACACTCTTTCCAGAGAATGAAAACTAGTTTTGGTCAGGTCAGACACAACCTCGTCCAGTGACTCTCGATCAGTCACAGTGGACTGCCTCAGTTTGGCCAGGTCTCTGTCCATTTTTTTCAAGAAACCTGCTGGCCTCACGGCCTTGCTGAGAAAAGTTCTCTCGAATGCTGACTGTGCGCATGATGCGGATCTGAGTTTCTGGGTCACTGAAGTCAACATCAGAACACAGAGCGTCGGATGGGACGTCGGAATCAGAAGTGATGGGCTCTCTGTGGCTGTGCGGGTACTTGTGAGGTCTGTTCTTGGGTGATTCACCGAGTTCCTGCTTCACCATCTCAGAGAGGTAGCCATGACGACGCATGGGAATCTTCAACACTCGGAGGGCAAAGAAATCCTGGTCCTTGATTAGATTGTTGACTCGCTTCAATTCTGACATCTGTGGGGGTAAAAAGAAAGAAAAAAAAATGAATTCACTTTGGAGTTTCCTACTATAAAAAGATTACCCAAAATGATCCTGAACTTACACGATCATACAGCAAATTATCATATATGGCAAACAAACAAGACCCACAATCTTCCCACACAAAGATGTAACTTTGTAACTGTGCGGACTCACTAACTAATCATACAGCAAATTATCATATGGCAACAAACAAGACCCACAATCTTCCCACACAAAGATGTAACTTTGTAACAGTATGCAGTCACTAATTAATCAGATCTATCAATGAAGCATCTGCAGCCTTACATCTGAGTCTGATAGATGAAAGTGTAATTACAGTATGCTACGTCATATGTTTGGCAGATCTGCCGCCGATACTTTGTATCAAGGACATGACACACAGCCTGTGAGACAACGGTGCAGCAATCTAAACCTTTTCTGAATGCTGTGGGTAAACTGTGCACCCACATATGCATTCAAACCACCAGAACTTGCGGTTATTGTTCTTCCTGGCAGGAATTTCATGACTTTCATCATTTATTCATGGGCCTACCTTCTGTCCAAAAAGTGATTTTAAAAACAACAACAACATCGTAAACAAAAAACAAAAACTGAAGTTTAAATCTGTCTGGGGGTGTATTTTGAGCTGTTTCTGAATTGCAGCCTTATTTATGATGACATGGGAACGTCCAGTTGATGTGTTTCTGTGTGTTTGTGTTGGTCTGTATGCATTAACTGCTGTATTTGTGAAAGTGCGTGGATAGTTGCATGTGAGCGTAAACATATTAGAAAAGAGACA
>JADBJO010000689.1:410000-415000 GCA_016801955.1 Conus betulinus | reverse complement strand
TCCAAGTGAACATTGTATCCCATCCTCTTCCAACCTCAGATCTCATGAGCATCGTTGTTGACATCCCTAGAATGATTTGTATGCCGTTGTGGGCAGTGAAAGTGTTGTGTAAGTTTCTACCCCACCACTACCCGCTACTGCCCGCGCTGTTTCCCTCATACAAACGCTCTCTCTCTCTCTCTCTCTCTCTCTCTCTCTCTCTCTCTCTCTCTCTGTCTCTCTGTCTGTCTGTCCTCCCTCCCCCCCCCCCCCCTCCCCCCCCTCTCTCTCTCTTTCTCTCGTCGATTCATTACTTGAGCATGTCGACCACTTATTTACAAGATAATGACTCTCCCTTTCTCTGTCTGTCTGTCTCTGGCTCTGTTTTTCCTTGACTCTGCCTGTGTCTGTCTGTCCGTTTGCCTGTCTCTCCTCTCGGACTCTGTGTGTGTGTGTGTGTGTGTGTGTGTGTGTGTGTGTGTGTGTGTGTGTGTGTGTGTGTGTCCCTTTCTCTCGTCGTTTCAATACTTAAGCATATCGACCTTTTATTTACAAGATAATGATTGTTTAAAAGACAGAGTCGTAGGGATATCACACCACCACCACAAGGCTTCACGACACTATCACAACACTTCATCACCACACCATCACATTTCATCACCACACCATCACAACACTTCATCACCACACCATCACAACATTTCATCATCACCACTCCATCACCACACTTCATCACACCACTCCATCACAACACTTCATCACACACCATCACAACACTTCATCACCACACCATCACAACACTTCATCACCACACCATCACAACACTTCATCACCACTCCATCACATTTCATCACCACACCATCACATTTTCATCACCGCACCATCACAACATTTCATCACCACACCATCACAACACTTCATCACCACACCATCACAACACTTCATCACCACACCATCACATTTCATCACCACCACCATCACAACATTTCATCACCACACCATCACAACACTTCACCACACACACCATCACACACTTCATCACCACACCACCACATTTCATCACCACACCATCACGACATTTCATCACCACACCACCACATTTTCATCACCACACCATCACCACACTTCATCACCACACCATCACATTTCATCACCACACCATCACATTTCATCACCACACCATCACATTTCATCATCACCACACCATCACATTTCATCACCACACCATCACAACATTTCATCACCACACCATCACAACACTTCATCACCACACCATCACAACACTTCATCACCACACCATCACATTTCATCACCACACCACCACGACATTTCATCACCACACCATCACACATTTCATCACCACACCATCACAATTTTCATCACCACACCATCAAAACATTTCATCACCACTCCATCACCAATATTCATCACCACACCATCACAACATTTCATCACCACATCATCACAACATTTCATCACCACACCATCACAATATTTCATCACCACACCATCACAACAACATTTCATCATCACACCATCATAATATTTAATCACCACACCATCACAACACTTCACCACCACACCATCACAATATTTCATCACCACACCATCACAATATTTCATCACCACACCATCACAACATTTCATCACCACACCATCACAATATTTCATCATCACACACCATCACAACACTTCATCACCACACCATCACAAATTTCATCACCACACCATCACAACACTTCATCACCACACCATCACAATATTTCATCACCACACCATCACAATATTTCATCACCACACCCATCACAATATTTCATCACCACACCATCACAATATTTCATCACCACACCATCACTTTTCATCACCACACCACCACAATATTTCATCACCACACCATCACAATTTTCATCATCACCACACCATCACACACACTTCATCACCACACCATCACATTTCATCACCACACCATCACATTTCATCACCCACACCATCACATTCATCACCACACCATCACATTTCATCACCACACCATCACAACATTTCATCACACACCATCACCTTTTATCACCACACCATCACCATTACATTCATCACCACACATCACATTTCATCACCACACCATCACAACATTTCATCACCACACCATCACAACACTTTCATCACCACACCATCACAACACTTCATCACCACACCATCACCACATTTCATCACCACACCACCACGACATTTCATCACCACACCCATCACATTTCATCACCACACCATCATTTCATCACCACACCATCACAACATTTCATCACCACCATCACACACACTTCATCACCACACCATCACAACATTTCATCACCACACACATCACAACATTCATCACCACACCATCACCACACTTCATCACCACACCATCACATTTCATCACCACACCATCACATTTCATCACCACCACACACAACAACATTTCATCACCACACCATCACCACACTTCATCACCACACCATCACAACATTTCATCACCACACATCATCACAACATTTCATCACCACACCATCACAATATTTCATCACCACACCATCATCACAACATTTCATCATCACACATCATAATATTTAATCACCACACCACACACAACACTTCATCACCACACCATCACAATATTTCATCATCACCATCACAATATTTCATCACCACACCATCACAACATTTCATCACCACCATCACCATCACAATATTTCATCATCACAACACCATCACAAACACTTCATCACCACACCATCACAATATTTCATCATCACACCACCATCACAACACTTCATCACCACACCATCACAATATTTCATCACCACACCATCACAACATTTCATCACACACCATCACAATATTTCATCACCACACCATCACCACACTTCATCACCACACCATCACAACCATTTCATCACCACACCATCACATTTCATCACTGCACCATCACAACATTTCATCACCACACCATCACAACACTTCATCACCACACCATCACAACACTTCATCACCACACCATCACATTTCATCACCACACCATCACATTTCATCACCACACCATCACATTTCATCACACACCATCACATTTCATCACCACACCATCACATTTCATATTTCACACCATCACACCATCACATTTCATCACCACACCATCACATTTTCATCACCACACCATCACACATTTTTCATCCCCACACCATCACAACACTTCATCACCACACCATCACAACACTTCATCACCACACCATCACAACACTTCATCACACCACACCATCAAACATTTCATCACCACACCACCACATTTCATCACCACACCATCACATTCATCATCACCACTCCATCACCACACTTTCATCACCACACCATCACAACATTTCATCACCACACCCATCACAATATTTCATCACCACACACCATCACACAATATTTCATCATCACACCATCATAACATTTAATCACCACACCATCACAACACTTCATCACCACACCATCACAATATTTCATCACCACACCATCACAAACACTTCATCACCACACCATCACAATATTTCATCACCACACCATCACAATATTTCATCATCACACCATCACAATATTTCATCACCACACCATCACACAACACTTCATCACCACACCACCATCAAATATTTCATCACCACACCATCACAACACTTCATCACCACACCATCACAATATTTCATCACCACACCATCACAATATTTCATCATCACACCATCACAATATTTCATCACCACACCATCAAAATATTTCATCACCACACCACATTCATCATTACACATCACCACAATACTTCATCATGACACCATCACATTTCATCATGACACCTCCACAACACTTCATCACCACACCATCACATTTTTCATCACCACACACCATCACATTTCATCACCACACCATCACATTTCATCACCACACCATCACATTTCATCAACACACCATCACAACATTTTATCACCACACACCACACCTTTTATCACCACACCATCACATTTCATCACCACACCATCACATTTCATCACCACACCATCACAACATTTCATCACCACACCATCACAACACTTTCATCACCACACCATCACATTTCATCACCACACCATCACATTTCATCACCACACCATCACAACATTTCATCACCACACCATCACCACACTTCACCACACACCATCACAACATTTCATCACCACACCATCACACACATTTCATCACCACACCATCACAATATTTCATCACCACACCATCAAACATGTTTCATCACCACACCACTTCATTACCACATCACCACACAACTTCATCATCACACACCATCACACATTTCATCACCACACTCACAACACTTCATCACACACACCATCACATTTCATCACCACACCATCACATTTCATCACCACACCATCACATTTTTCATCACCACACCATCACAACACTTTATCACCACACACATCACCTTTTATCACCCACCATCACAACATTCTCATCACCACACCATCACAACATTTCATCACCACATGTCACACACCGTCACATTTCATCGCCACACTTCATCACATCACCATCACAACATTTCATCGCCACACCATCACCACATTTCATCACCACACCATCACCACACTTCATCACCACACCATCACCACACTTCGTCACCACATCATCACAACATTTCATCACCACACCATCACAACATTTCATCACCACACCATCACCACACATTCACCACAACATTTTATCATCCACACCATCACAACACTTCATCACCACACCATCACAACATTTCATCACCACACCATCACAACATTTCATCACCACACTTCATCACCACACCATCACAACATTTCATCATCACACCATCACAACATTTCATTACCACACCATCACAACATTTCATCACCACACCATCACAACATTTCATCACCACACCATCACATTTTCATCGCCACACCATCACAATATTCAATCACCACACCATCACAACATTTCATCACCACACA
>JADBJO010000689.1:397500-405000 GCA_016801955.1 Conus betulinus | reverse complement strand
CGGAAAAGAAAGAAAACAAAAGAACTAGGATGGATTGACAGAAAGAAGAAACAAAGGAAGCAAGGAAAGAAAAAAGAAGAAGGATAAAGGAAAGGAAAGAAGGATGGAAGAAAAAAGGAAGCTTGGAAAAAAACGGATGAAATGAAGATAAAAAGAAGAAAGAAAGGACGCAAGAAAATATAGACGGAAGGAAGGGACAAACGAAAGAAGAATAAACGGAAAGAAGACAGAAGGGTGAACAAAGACTGAAGGAAAGATGGAAGAAAAAAAAAATGCAAGAAAGAAAGAAGTTAAGAAGAAAGAACTGAATTATGGAAGGAAGGAAAAGCAGAAACAGAGCAAAATAAGAACAATCACTTGACCAGCCGCCGTGGCGAATGGTTAGCGTCGCGGACTCCCGGCTGGGCGTGGGTTCGAATCCATCAGAAGTCATGTGGGTTTTTCTGCCCCGACCGGCTCCTACCTGAGTTGAGTTTGCTGCGGGCTCAGTTGGAAAGACTGGGACCACACAGTCGAGTTTCATCCACTTAATGGATGCGTTTCTGAGAGTGTTGCTCAAAGTTCCTGACCACACTGCAGGTGTCTGTATCTCTCGGGCCTGGTTGACGCCGGGATATATTATGAAAGGAAGCGTAGAGTACAGCCCTGTCATGTAGTCTCAGACCGAAATGGAAATCCGTAGCATCATCTTAATCATCTCATTCTCATCGATCAGCATTAAAAAAAAAAAAAAAAAAGTCTCAAATTCTGTGGCCCTTCATGCCCTGCTCTCATGGTGACCTCAATTTCGATGTCCTCTCTCACGTCTGTGGCCTTGGTTTGGTTCCGTCCGGGCCACCGGTATCGGCGAGTCCATGGGGGACTGTCGTTGGACGGACGTGGTGGCGCCCTCCGGAGGGAGAGCTCACTCACGCCGGCTCCGCGACTAAGCAATTATTGTCGTCAGTAGGGGGCTTAGTAGGTGGTGTCATGCGTATGTTAGATCAGAACAGGCGCCACTGAACACCACTGAAGTGACTCGGCGGCAGTGCAGTGTCTCCTCCGGTGGGTTGCCTCTTGACGACTTGACATTGACTGCTCCCTGTGGATTGCGGTGCCGGGGCTGCGGCGGGGGGGCGGCTAGGGCTGTGGCTGTGGACGGGGTGTCGGAATGAGCGGCGTGGGTACACTGCCTCTGAGGTGGCGCAGAGGTTGGGACAGCAAAAAAAAAAAAAAAAAAAAAAAAAAAAAAAAAACCAACAAATCACTTGTGTACACATGCTCGTCAGCTCCCTTCGCGTACGCAAACAACATAATGCCTTACGCCAGCAGTACCAGTCCCACGCTACAAACATAACTCGTCCCTTCAACTGAAAGATGCGCTCTGCTTCTTTTAACCTGAAGATTAACACTGGGGTGTGAGCATGCACACACACACACACACACACACACACACACACACACACACACACACACACACACACACGAGCGCGCGTGCGAGCGTGCATGTACGCACGCACGCACGCATGCAGGTGGGCAGACAGATATGCAGGCAGGCAGGCATGCACGCATACATGTACGCACCCACGAACGCAAACACACACACACACACACACACACACACACACACACACACACACACACACACACACACACACACACACACACACACACACACACACACACATGAATCTTGAAAATTTGATTGTTGATTTGTTTGGGTAATGATTACCATTCTGTGCGATGATCTAAGCGTATTGTTGAATTGACCAGAGTCTGGTTTGAGTTATAATTCAGTTTTCTGGATATATTGTGAAATATACACTGTAACTGGTGTTAGTTACACATAAAACAGTTAATTTTTGTGTACATGCATCCGCGCCCCCTCTTTACCCTCGTTCCATGCATCCTCGAACTCACAAACAACTGTCCACACGCATTGTTCATCCGCATTACAAATGAAGCTATGTTACTTAATTTTGCAGTTTGAAAGTGTTTATTCCAGAGCGGATGGCTGGGATTTTTTTTTTTTGTACCTCAAAGCGCCGACTTCGCTTTAACATGCACGATCGCATGTGCGCGCATGTACACACACACACACACACACACACACACACACACACACACACACACACACACACACACACATACACACACACACACACACACCACACACACACACACACACACACACACACACACACACACACACACACACACACACACACACACACACGCGCGCGCGCGCGCACGCACACGCACGCACACACACACATGCACATACACACACAAACAGACTGGCAGACTACACACAGAAACACACACCACACACGTGCGCGCGCGCGCGCACACACACATACACACACATGTACGCGATCGCTTTCATGCCCTTATTACACGGACAACACACACACACACACACACACACACACACACACACACACACACACACACGCACGCACGCACGCACGCACGCACGCACGCACACGCACGTACACACATGCACACACACATAGACACACACACAGACGCACACACACACGCGAGCGCGCACACACATAAGTACACACAGAGACACACACAACACACACACACACACACACACACACACACACACACACACACACACACACACACACACACACACACACACACACACACAAACACAAACACGCGCGCGCGCGCGCGCGCGCGTACACACACCATAACACACACACACACACACACACACACACACACACACACACACACACACACACATACACACACACACGCGCGCGCGCGTACACACACCCTACCACACACACACACACACACACACACACACACACACACACACACACACACACACACACACACACACACACACACACACACACACACACGCACACAAGATGTCCACGAGCAAAGAATACAGTGCGAAAGGCTGGTACTAATATTTCACATGATAAATCGACACCATTGACATTACCTAAAATGTTAAAGAAATATGCTTTTTTTTTGTTCGTTATGCCCACAGTCATTACGCAGTCCAGTAGGAATTTATCTTTAACTTTCAACACCCTTCCAGAAAAGAAATCACACACACACTCTCTCTCTCTCTCTCTCTCTCTCTCTCTCTCTCTCTCTCTCTCTCTCTCTCTCTCTCACACACACACACACACACACACACACACACACACACACACACACACACACACACACACACACACACACACACACACACACACACACACACACACACACACACACACACACACACACACACACGCCATTACACAATCTGTCTGTAAACACATTAAGTGGGAAGACGTTAAATGGAGAACAACAACACACACACGCACGCATTCCTGATTCCTGTCTTTCTAGCACATCTCTGCAATTGTCAACAACTTTACACTGACGAACTTGCGCAGCAGTAAGTGCCTCCTCACCTGTGGGAACTCCATGTAGCGTTGAACAGTCGTCTCCTCCCTGTATCACGCTTAAAAGACTCCTCTCTTCAACCGACAGGTCTGTGACTTACAGTACAGCTCTTCAACCGACAGGTCTGTGACACAGTACCGCTCTTCAACCGACAGGTCTGTGACACACAGTACAGCTCTTCAACCGACAGGTCTATCACACATAGTACCGCTCTTCAACTGACAGGTCTGTGACACACCGTACCGCTCTTCAACCGACAGGTCTATGACACACCGTACCGCTCTTCAACCGACAGGTCTATGACACATAGTACCGCTCTTCAACCGACAGGTCTATGACACATAATACCGCTCTTCAACCGACAGGTCTGTGACACACAGTACCGCTCTTCAACCGACAGGTCTATGACACACAGCACCGCTCTTCAACCGACAAGTCTATGACACACAGTACTGCTCTTCAACCGACAGGTCTATGACACATAATACCGCTCTTCAACCGACAAGTCTGTGACACACAGTACCGCTCTTCAACCGACAGGTCTATGACACACAGTACCGCTCTTCAACCGACAGGTCTATGACACACAGTACCGCTCTTCAACCGACAGGTCTATGACACATGATACCTCTCTTCAACCGACAGATCTATGACACAACATCGCTCTTCAACCGACGGGTCTGTAACACAGTGTTCTCAAACAATGCCTGCGAAGAGGAATCAAACTCGAACCACTTCACTGGTAGACGTTCACCCACACACACATGTACACAGAGGATCAGAGAGGTTTTCAGAGTAAAACTAAGGTACGTCTCCGATCCAAGTCACTGGAACCGGCGGCTGGGAGTTCAAAGACACAGCTCCACCACCCAGAACTAATTCTGCTCCAGTGATCACGTCCTTCCCTTGACATGAACCGACAGCATGCAGCCAGCATCCACCCAATGTCTGTATTTCTTTATTTGTTTGTTTGTTTGTTTTTTTTTACCTTGACAGTTTTTGTTGTTAGTGTCCCTTTCCCTGCTGCTGTTGTTGCTGTTGAAGATGCCGTTGATCAAGCTTCTCTGTGTTTTAAGTAAACACCTCCAGACACCTGGTAAACTCTTTGTCGCACCTCCTCCCCTCCCCTTTTTGATTTTGTTTTTGCTGTTCTTTTTTTTTCCTCCCTTCCCTTCCGAATTGTTTTTAAGGCTCCCCCCGTCTCAGCAGTCTTCGTGTTCCGAATTCCAGTCTCTCTTCAATTTTTCAGCACAGGGTTTGCCGAGGGATGGCAGCTTGCTTGTCTGCCGGCCCACACAGGTAGCACACTAGGAATTCATGTGACAGGGCTGAGAGTAAGTTTTCTTCTTCGACTGGGTGTATGTGACATCTGAAATAGAATTATTTTTATTTATTTATTTTTTGTTTTTGTTTTTTTTTTTGTCTTCATAACGATTGTATGAAAAGCAAGGTATTATGATATACTAGAATGCATATGATTTCTGAAAATGCTGCAGTATATGTATGAGTGTGTGTTTTTGAAAAAAAAAACATCTTTTGTATTGTATTGTTCTACATTACATTGTATTGTAGTGCTTCGTGTTGTATTATAGTGTTTCGTTATATTGTATATTACTAACTGCGCTTAGAGTTGATTTTTATCAAGATTTTGCGCATTACAAATACCATATAATAATAATAATAATAATAATTGTTTATTATTGTTATCACTATTCTGTGCTTTTTTCTGTTGTGTGTGTATGGTAATGTAAGTATTGTGTTTTAGTAGTACACTGTGGTAGTTGGCATTTTTTTGTATCATTTGAATTTTGTTTTGCTTTCTATTTATTTTCTGTAATATTTTGTGTATGTAGTGTTTGCATTTGTGATGGTTTGCATAGAACTAAATAGCACCATATTGTATTGAATTAAAAAAAACCAAACGTGTTTTTTAAAAAAAAACATGAAAAAATTAATAAAATATGCATAGACAGACGCACCTGACGGGATGTTCTGTGACTTTTTTTTTTTTTTTTTTTTTTTTTTTTTTTCCAGTGAAGCTGGTTTCAAAGTGAGATGACTGCTGGCGGGAATTGAAACAAACTCAAAAGAAGATTAACTGTACAGCTCCATTCATTTTGCTCCAATGTGAGGAGATCAGTGATTTTTCGTTCTTCATTTTCATTGTCTGGAATGTTGTTTGTCTTGCCTGAAGAAGACCAAAAAAAAAGGCCGAAACGCGTCGTGTTTTGTCTTCTAATGTGTTTGTCTCTTTCGTTCAGCGGAACAGTAATTTTCTTTTAAAAGGTTTGTTTGATTAAAGAGTCTGAAATTTGAATCTCCATTTTTCTTAAGTGCGCTTGAAGGTACCTGACAGGTGTTTACAACAGACAGATTGTTTGTTGTTGTTGTTGTTGTTGTTGTTGTTGTTGTTGTTGTTGTTGTTGTCGTCGTCGTCGTCGTCGTCGTGCCCTGGCCAAAAGACTCCAGGGATCACCCGAACAGCCGAAGTACTTGAACACTATGGTACAAAAATCAGTTAGGGATGAGAACATTACGTGTGTGACCGTTTTTGATTACTCTGCCACCGTGGGCGGCCACGCTCCGATTTCGAGGGATTTGGGAGACTGATAACGTTATGCTAGGAGCTTGTCACGACTGAAGACGATCCCTGCATGACTATGCAGAGCATAACAAGATTTTGTTGTAGCCTTGGTGCTCTAGCCTGTGTCAACTGGTCTGACACAAAAGCCCTTAAGCCAAGGCGACAACAGACAGATTGAAGCTCGCCTGAAGCAGAAGCAGAGTCATGGCTGATCCCGAAAAAAAGCCCGAAACAGTTGGCTCATTGCAGGGGATAGTTCAAATAGTCATAGACAGTGAGTGACGTCATCGTCAGATATCCCAAACATTAATTAAGTGAAATGATCGGCGAGCGGTTAGACGTCGTCCCTCGTGGGCTGATATTTGGTTTGATCGGAGGTCATGTCAAGACCATGGAAGACATCTGTGAACATTGACATGGATCGTATCACAACGTTTTGGTATATATTTTAATTGTGGAGTGTGACCACACTCCCGTCGAAACTATTTCTCTGGCAACAGAAGCAGCAGATGTTTAGCTCTCGACTTCTTTTTCTTTTTTGTTTTTCTTTTTCCTTTCTTTTCTTTCTTTTCTTTTTTTTTTTTTTCTTATTCATAGACGCAAGGTGAGTTCGCACGCGCTCCTTTCGTTTGAGGCTTGTCGACAGGTAAATGCCGCAGTAAGATGGGCATCAATCGTCAGAAAAATTTACAGTAAGCCTACTCAGCAAGTCGCGTTGTAGTCTTAACCCCTATCTGTTTGTCTGTCTGTCTGTCTGCCTGTTTGTTTATCTCTCTATCTCTCTATCTATCTATCTATCTATCTATCTATCTAGCGATCTACTTACCTACCTTACCTACCTGCCTACCCTGCCTACCTACCTACCTACCTACCTACATACCTACCAGCCTATCTGTCCATCTATCCATCTGTCAATCTATCTGTCTGCTATCAAAAATGGTTCAAAACAGAGGAACGCAAATTTGTGTTTTAGCTGTTTTCTGTGTCTAAAATTAGGAGAAACCAGTTACCATACAAATTGATATTCTCAAACATTTTTTTTTTTTTTTTACTGGATCCCAACTTTGGACTTGAACAGTTCGTCCGCGCTTTACTGCACCGTTTGAAAAGTGGAGTGTCTGCCACTTGATCTTGCCTTCCGGGGAGAAAGCCACCTCGACGAAATTGTTGTGTATTTTTTTTTACAGTGGACATCTCTCTCTCTCTCTCTCTCTCTCTCTCTCTCTCTCTCTCTCTCTCTCTCTCTCTCTCTCTCTCTCTCTCTGCCTAACCCCCATCTCTGTCTGTATGTCTGTCTGTCTGCTTGTCTATCGGTAGATGGATAGAAATCTCTTTGTAAAAAAAAAAAAAAAAAAAAAAAAACTGGAGATGAAGACAGAAAACTTCAACCACGACCCAGATTCAGATTCAGACTCAGATTTTCATCGTCATGAGAACCCTTAAAGGTCTATAGACACAATATGGTGACTATCAGGATTATAACAAATCATAATTAATGTTTAGATCGCATT
>JADBJO010000689.1:380000-392500 GCA_016801955.1 Conus betulinus | reverse complement strand
GCCGCCTGGGGAAATAGTAGAATGTACTGACATAGAAAGGTTACTTCACACTATCAACTGATTTATTCATTTAGCTATCATAATTTTATCTATTTGTTGTAATGGGACCCGGAGTATACATCGTGACATGCATATCAATAGAATCTGTTCATATTTCATAACAGATAACTTACTTCATTAACAGCTGTCAGTTCGTAAACGGTGATATCAATGTCTCCATGTCCAGTGGAAACTGTGAGATATTTATTTTGCTCATCGGATCCTGGATTCTGGACTTATCCGGATCAGGTCCAACAGATCCATACCAAAAACCTCCTGGTTCGCCCTTGGGCTACAATTCTTTTTCTTTTCACCAAGTTTAGTAGAAACCCTGACCCAGTAGTGTTTGCATCATATTGCTGCTGACAGACAGACAAACAAACCAACCACACAAAGAAAACGAAACGAAACAAAACGAACGGACATGGGTGAAAACGTAACTTTTTTCCCCACCAAGCTAAAGCCTCGAAGCGCAGATGAGAACGGAAAACTGAAGAAACGAGGTCTAGGCCCTTGACAGGAGAAGGAGAAATGGGGTGGGTGGGGAGGGGGGTACAGAGAGGGAGGGGAGGAAGAGGAGGGGGGGGGGGGGGGGGGAGCACGGCTGTTGAAGACGTCGCTTTTCTCATTCCTCACGGCAGGGGGAGAGGCACGTGAGACGTGCAGCACTCGGCGAGTCTATCAAAGAGCAGACAGACCAAAGCCTCTAGAACGGTGTACAGGTTTTACTGTGGAACGTACGCCAAGACACTCGTTTTCTACCTGAAACCGGTTTCTTTTTCTCCCCTTTTCTTGTCTTTCTTTTTGTTTGTTTGTTTCTGTTTTTTTTTTTTTTTTTTGGCTGTGATTTTCTTCTTCTTTTTATGGCCTAACAGCTGTCAGTCTGACTGACACTATCGTCTCCCACCCACCCCCCTCTCCAGCTTTCTTCCCCTCTTACATCTTCCAGTACGGCCCTTCATGACCCTCCAAACCCACTCTAATCTTCCGACACTCCCCTCCCCATCACTCTTTTGGTTGCGTCCATATGTTCGGCAGCTTGATGAATAATTGTGTATCCTCGCCTGCTGGAATTATATTTGTTCTCTTCTATCACTTTCTTTTTATAGCTCTGCCCCCCCCCCCCCCCCCCCCCCTTTTTTTTTTTTTTTTAAAATAACTACAGGAAAAAAAATCTTGTTTCCTGTCGTCCATTTTTTTTTTTTCTTTCTTTCGTCTTCTTTTTTGTGTTAAAGAATCTATGCAATGTCAACAGTTTAGCTGTCATGTTATGAATTGTATTGTGTTGATAGCTGTGTATCTTGTTCGCTTCTTTTTCGGGACAGATTTTCCGCCTGTCTGTCTGTTCCTTTTTCTGTCTGTCTGTCTGCCTGTCTCTCCACCTCTTCCTCTCTCTATGTCTGTCAGTCTGTCTATCTGTCAGTCTATCTGTCTGTGTGTGTCTGTCTGTGTGTGTCTGTGTGTGTGTGTGTGTGTGTGTGTGCGTGCGAGTGTGTGTGTGTGTGTGTGTGTGTGTGTGTGTGTGTGTGTGTGTGTGTGTGTGATTTGTGTGGTGTGTGAAAGGTTTAGGGTCTGAAATGGATCTTTGGTCGACCGGGCTGTTATCCATGACATTATTCCCAATCACGTCGTTTGCGTTAACTGACGTTGAAGTTAAAACTAAATAAACAAACAAAGGGTCCGTAAGCATGGGACATCAACCTGGCCAGAAAAGACTATTTTCCTCAAGACGAATCTCTCGGCTCAGTGGCGGGCGAAGCACTGTCAGCTCTCTCAGATTTTGTCGAAGCCATCAACCTGCTTCAGAGTGTGTGATGAAGAAAGAGGAAATGTGTTGCTTCCAGTTGTGGATGACAATGTCGACAAAATCTTACAACCAGATTCCCCCCCCCCCCCCCCCCCCCCCTCCCCTTTATTCATCGTTTTGTGTTCTCTACTTTCCTGATAATACGTTTGTTTGTTTTAAAGTAAGGATATTCATTTCTTGCTCGATTTATTTACTTATTTATTTGTTTATCTTTTTATTTATTTACTCACCAATGTATCCATTTACAATCTTATTCATCTCGTTTACTTTACATGGAATACTCCCCCCCCCCCCCCCCCCCCCCCCCCCCCCCTCGCCTTCCGGCGCCCCTCATTCTTCCCCTGCCTCTTTTTCTCGCGCTCTCACTGATCCCAGCCTGGCACATTCGGCATATGAAGGAATAAGGGGAATAAGCCATTGACACAAATCTTAAACCTTTAGCGGCTACCTCCCTTGATCGTCTCGCCCGTTCAATCTGTCTACTCGGGGCACTTCTGTACGGTACGTGTTAGTCTGTAAGTTATTGCTCGAGTATATAAGAGTGGCAAGGGGTAAATCAGGTAAGGATGTGGGGTAGGGAATAGGGTGTCGGAGGGAGTAGGTTAAGGGATTCCAGGCGTTTCTCAACGTCCCAACCACCATATCATTGCTTCCTCCTAATGCTCCTCAGTTTGTTCGTCTAATTCTGCCCCGGGTTAGTGGGGTGTTAGAGAGAGAGAGAGAGAGAGAGAGAGAGAGAGAGAGAGAGAGAGAGAGAGAGAGAGAGAGAGAGAGAGAGAACAATTTAAAACAACAAGCCGACATTCAGTTTGTTCTTCCTCATGTTAAACAAAGGCAAAATGTCGACGCTAATTAATTGAAATCTTTAGCTGTGGGGGGCGACGTTAATGGATTGTTGGGAAATCCCTTAAATGTCCTGCGGCTTCCCCTGAAGGGGACACAAACTAGAAACATGCCTGCGCGCGCGTGCGCGCACACACACACACACACACACACACACACACGCACACACACACACACACACACACACACACACACACGTACACACACAGACACACACACACACACACACACACACACACACACACACACACACACACACACACACATACTGACTGACTGACTGAAACCAAATTATTGTCAGATTAACTCTAGATTAACTCTAGATGTACACACTCACACACACACACACACACACACACACACACACACACACACACGCGCGCGCGGTCAATCAGACAGGCCCAGATTCTGAATTCCTGACAAATCGAGGCCAGGGTAGCACTTTATGCGGGAATGGATCAGTGGGTGGATGCGGCGTCGGTGGGAGAGGGGGGGGGGGGGGGGGGGGGGGGGGGTGAGGAGGGATGGGCGAGGGGCGGGGCATCTGATCAGCCTTCTCTCATCGAACAGTCTAAAGGAAACCATGGCTTATGATTAGGGCTTAAAAAAAGAAAAAAGTAACAAGCTATAAAGCTGTTTCCCACCGTCGCTCATCAACACGTCTGAAACAGTCCTTGGCTTGTGGTCAAGGCTGATTACATTATTCAACTTCTTCGTCCTCGTTCGCCTCCCGTTAGATGAGCAGTCCGGTGTCCTCGATGAAGGCTGCCGTCCACCGCAGCTCCTCCAGGGTGCCGTACAGCTTGGCTTCCACTGCTGCTGTCGGTGTTGGCCTGTACTTCCTTCTGGATGTTGCATACGTCGTACAGGTTTGTAAGGATGTGGTCGGTTGTCATTGGTCCCTCACTACAAGGGCACTCTCCACTCTGTCCAATGCCAAATTTTGTGTGCATGTGGTGGAGCAGGCGATTGTGTCCAGTCCTCAGGCGGAAGATCTTCTCTGTTCCCGTCGTCCCAGCAAATGGTATGTGTCTTCTGGGTTGTGTTTAGGGTGCTGGAGGCGCCACTTTATTCCTTGCTGTGCCTTGATGATTGTCTTGATTTCATCGTATGACACCAGGTTGTTGGCCCTGCTCCTTCTGTGCACCGTCTTTTGCCAGAAGGTCCGCTTTTTTCGTTGCCTCTGATGCCGCAGTGTGCTGGTACCTATGGTATCACTACTTTCTCCACTCTGGGCACTCAGGGCAACATAGACTGAAGTGAGATGGTTCTGTTCATTATTCAATAATTATAAAGGTCGTGGGTCAGTGTTCCTACTGCTACTGTTGTTATTATTGCTACTATTCTTCTGCTGCTGCAGCTGGTACTACTACTACTACACTACTACCACTGCTACTATCGCCGCTGTTACAACAACAACGACAAGAACAAGAACAAGAACAAGAACAAGAACAACAAACAACAACTACTACTACTACTACTACTACTACTACTACTACTAGTGGTGTTGCTGCTGCTTCTGCTGCTGCTGCTGCTACTGCTAGTATTACTACTACTGCAAGAAACAAACACGAAACAAACCACTGCTCGTAAACAAGTCTGAAACAATCGCTGGCCAGCTGGTAGTCAGGATTAATCGTATCACTGAACAATGTGACACTGCCTACACGGCGAGAAAAAACAACGACAACAATAACAACAACGACAAAAACATCAATGATGAATGATGATGATGATGATCGACTATGAAAATTATAACGATGATACCACTACCACCCCACCACCACCACCAGTAATAATGATAACATGGTAATAATAATGATGATAACAACAACAACAACAACAATAATAATAATAAAAATAACAATAATGATAATGTTGATGATGGTGGTGCTGACGATGATGACGACGACGACGATCATGACTTAATTCCAGACCATCTTCTTGTGAGGGTGGGGGCTGATAACGGGATCAACAATAATGATACTGTAATATGGATTAAAAAGAAATAAAGCAATACAAAACAAAACAAAGTACCTCTCTCTCTCCCGTTCACCTTCATAAGCCAGTGTGGAATAAATCATAGCGAAAGGTGAGTGCTATTGATATGACTCAAGAGTAATAACGACAAAGACGACGACGACGACGATGACGACGATTGCGAGGACGATTACGATAACGAGAGTAATAGTAACATCTATCCAAACAATCATCATCAGCCAGTTTTTGAAACAGTCAGCGGTGAAATATGAGAGCTGAGGATCTTCTTCAGATTCAATTAACAAGAAAAACAAACTCTGCTCGTCTCATTTTCATCTACCAGTCTGAAAAAAGTGTAATAAATCTCTCTCTCTCTCTCTCTCTCTCTCTCTCTCTCTCTCTCTCTCTCTCTCTCTCTCTCTCTCTCTCTCTCTCTCTCTCTCTCTCTCTCTCTCTCTCTGTTCTCTCTCTCTCTCTCTTGTTCATAAATCAGTCTGGAATCATTGACCGTAACACGCGACCTCACTTGAAACAGACCCCGGTGGAATCACACCCCCATGGACAAACTTTCCACCGGCACCAGGGTAAACACCCGCAGGCATAACGGCAGAGGACATATTATTGGTCTGCAGTGATACCCTTCCCCTTCCCCTTCCTCTCTCACCTTCCTCCTCCCACTCTCCTCCCCCCCCCCCCCCCCCCCCCCCCCTTTCCCATTCAGCATCGTTCTGTGCCCTCTCGTAAACTTTGCCCACCTAAGAAATGCTACCCGGGCGTTTCTTTCGGAAGCGGATGAGACGAACAACCGCAGACCGTTGACGTTTCGCGCTACAGCCCAAATCATTTTCCACAGAGATCGAACGGTTAGGAGTAGCTCAGGGCCAGCTTTCAAATCTCTCCTGACACGGGCCGTCTCGGGCAAGGTTGAAACCATGATATTAATGATCATCATGAAAAAAAAAAAAAAAAGCATGAACAACAAATCTGTCATGTAATATTACATCAGGATGGAACTCCGCCGCCTCGTGCTCATCATCTTCATCATCCTGATCGTTAATGATCTTCATCAAACACAAACAGCTCGCAGATTCTGTGGTCCTTTCTGGCGCGCTCTCGTGATGACCTTATTCTTGATTTCCCCGCTACTTTCTGGCGCGCTCTCCGTGATGATCTTATCTTGACTTCCACCGCTACCTCCATGTCCCTGATTAGTCTCAACCAGAATCGGCGATATCAGGAAGTTCATGGGGACTGTCGCTGGATAGGGGTAATGAAATCCTTCGGCGGAAGAGGTTCACTTCCGTTGACTCCACGACTACTAGTCAGGGTTGTCATTAGTACGGGGCGTTGTGGGTGGTGTCCTGCGTATGTTGGATAAGGACAGTGCCTCCTCTGGTGGGCTGCCTTTAGGTAAAAACTGATAAGTCTCTCTCTGAGGACTGCCAGTGTGTTGGCTGCAACAAGATGAGTCTGGATGTAGCTGTTTATGTTAGCTGTTTATGGGGTGGCTGGAATGTGAAGTGTGAAAATAATGCCACTGAGGGGCGCGCAAAACGAGACAAAAATGTTTGTTTAGGCGATGGCCATTGAGCAACATCAAACCCCTGCCTTTCTCGTCCTTTCTTTCCCAGTTTGAACGACAAATCGAACTGAACGTCAAGTCCATCGGATGGGGATTATAAGCGAGTCAGACCCGTGTGCCTTCCTGGCCCCCTGCACACGTTAAAGAACCCACGGCAGTTGAAAATCGAAAAAAGCAGGGGGGGGGGGGGGGGGGGGGGGTTCCTCGCTGTCCTGGCAAAATTGATGTAGATTGAAGCTAGCCGCCTGGTATTTCTTACCAAGCCACAAAAATTGTCACTTAGTGTTATCGTGTGCATCGTGTACCGGTGGAAATGGAGGACACGTATAAAACATCGCATGAATCCTATGTGAGAAACTGGAGAAATAAAGGAGATGAATGAAAATGAGTGACTGATATTTGAATGGTACGGGAAACGACTGAATGAGCGCCAGTAGGCTGCTCTTCGGCCGGCTCTACCTGGGGGGTAGGCAGCCCGTTGAGTGAGTGAGGTAGTGTTTATTGTAAAGCGCTTACAGCTTGGTCTGTGACCAAGGATAGGCGCTATATAAATACCCAATATGATAATAATAATAATAAAGTAATGCCACGCGGGGGAACGCAAGACGAAAAGATATATTAGAAAAAGTCATGGTCAATGAAGAGCATGAAAGTAATGGCATCGAGGTGCACGCAAGATCAAACAGAAAAAAAATGTTGTCAGGGACGATGATCAACGAACAGTATGGCACTAACGCCACTGAAGTGTAAGGGGAGATGACACAAAAAAAAAAAAAAGCACAGCCCATGAGCAGCTTGCAAGTTAGGCTACTGAGAGGCATGGAAGGTTAAACAACACACACACACACACACACACACACACACACACACACACACACACACACACACACACACACACACACACACACACACACACACACACACAGAGTTAAAAGATGTGACAACCAATGATCACCATGAGAGTACTGCCACTTAGATGTACATGAGACAAAACAGGAAAAAAAAAAAATGTAGCAGAGATTTAGAGCGCTGGGGAGAGTGACAGTAATGCCACTGAGGTGCATGTAAGATGAAAAAAAAAAAGATAAGATAGGCAATGGCCAATGAAGAGCGTGAGAGTCTTGCCATTAAGGTACTTTCAAGATGAAACAGGACAAAAAAATATCAGGAGGGACGATGATAAATGGACAGAGTGGAATGATTGCCACTGATGTTTATAGAAAAAAGTTCGGAGAGGCGATGGCCGTTGAGCCTTGTGGGAGTTACATCTCAAAACGCGATTCAGCAACGGTCATCCAGCGGTGTTGGCATCATCATCATAATCATCCAGTAGGTGAATCCCCACAACTCTTCCCACCAGTCACAAGAAAAAGCTTTGAGAAATGGGAGAATCATATGGCCCGATGTACACACACACCACAACACACACACACCACACACACCCACACACACACACACACACACACACACACACACACACACACACACACACACAGAGATATATACATAGATAGATAGATAGATAGATAGATATAGATACTACATACATACATACATACATACACATACATACATACATACATATTAACAAATGAAAGGCAAAGATGAAAAAAGTTTTAACACAATTTGGGTGTCTAATTCAGCTTCCGTTTAAAATCCACTTTAACTTCGATATCAGCGACAGAAATGTTATCTGGAGAGAAATCAGAAAGGAAATTTCTCATGAAGATCAGCCATAGTTTATTCTGCGTCCACCAAAAATAATAACGTCATCTGATTGGTAGGCAGAGCTGTCGTTATTCCGCTCTCCATCATCGCGTGTCAGTCCATCTGGGGCAGATATCGTGAACACCCCCAAAGTTCACTGTCCCGGGTCTTTCTGTGTAGCTGTCCCTACGTGTTTGACTCATCTGTTCGGGTGACCGCTTTCAAGGTCCAACACAACAGCGTGGGTGTGCGGAGAACTGATGATAAGCACGCATGAAGTCTCCCTCCTCTCTCCTCCTCTCTCCCTCTCCCTTCTCTCATTCTCCTCTCCTCTCGCCCCTCTCTCTCATTCTCTCTTCTCTCTCTCTCACACACACACACACCACACACACCACACACAAACACACACCACACCACTCACACACAACATCACACACCACACACACACACACACACCACACACACACACACAACACACCCACACACACCCACACACAACAAACACACACACCACACGCACGCACATGTGTTCACATCAGCTAGCTGTCTGTTAATGTCATTTTCTTTCTGTCTTTTCTTTTTTTTTTTTTTTTTTTGTTTGGGGGGTATTTCCTGGATGTGGGATGGGCAGATGTCGATGTTTAAATTTTTTTTTTTTTTTTTTTTTTTGTACCGCGTGCTTTTTTTTTTTTTTTTTTTTTTTTTTTTTTTTTTTTTTTTTTTTTTCCATTCCACACTACGGCTTGTTTGACTGGTTGGTGAGATGAACTGAATCCTCTCTCTTTCTCTCTCTCTCCTCTCATCCCTCTCCCCCTCTCTCTCTCTCGTTCAGCCTCGTCTCCCTCTAACTCCTCCTCCATCCTCTTCTCGCATCTCTCATCCCTTCTCCCTTCTTCCCTCACTATATATATTATATATATATCTGTGTATGTGTGTGGTGTTGTGTGTGTGTGTGTGTGTGTGTGTGTGTGTGTGGCGCGCGCGCGCCGCGCGTGTGTGTTTGTGTGTGTGTGTGTGTTGTTTGTGTGTGTGTGTGTGTTTGTGTGTGTGTGTGTGTGTGTGTGTGTGGGTGTGTGTGTGTGTGTGTGTGTGTGGTGTGTGTGCATAGACAGATGAAAAGAACAAGAGACAAAAGGCAAGACACACATTTTCCATTGTTGTTAGTAATAATAAAAAGAAAGGGAGGAAAAAGAAATAAAGGACGAAAAGAATATTAAAAGAAGAAAAAGGAAACACAGAAAAAAAAAACAATCAAAGAAAGAGGAGTGACAGGAAGAGAGAAAGAAAGAAAAGACAAGAGAAAAGAGAAAAAAAAAAAGAATGAGAAAGAAGGAATGAATGAAAGGAAGAAAGAAACAAGGAGGGAATGAAAGAAAGAAAGGAAAAAAGAAAAAACCTAAACGGAGACGCTGAACGGTCGCTGAGTTATTAGTACGGTGGTTGGCTGGGCTACAAACAGTATGAAACCGAAACTGAAAAACGCCATCTGTTTGAATGTAGCAACTGTAGTTAACACCGTTTTAAAAAAAAAAGGCAGAGCTTTCCTTTCTCATCGGTTCCTTTCTGTCATTTCTGGACGTTTCTTTTCTTTTCTTTTCTTCTTCTTTCTTTCCTTTTGAATTAAAAATATCTTCGTAATCAGTGAACTCTCTCTCCTCTCTCTCTCTCTGTCCTCTCGACTCCCCTCTCTCTCCATGTCCATTTCTCCCCGCCTGTCAGTTCTGTCTGTCCTTTATCTGTCTGTCTGTCTGTTTATCTGTCGGGTCTGTCTGTCTCTCCACCCTTCTCTCTCTCTTTCTTAATCTGTGAACTTTCTCTGTCTGTCTGTCTGTCTGTCCCGCTTGTCTGTATGTCTGCCCCGTCTGTCTGTCTGTCTGTCTGTCTTCCTTCCCCTCCCCTCTCTTTCTCTCACTTCGTGTTTGGGCGAGTGTTAGCGTGCGTGAGTGGGTGTGAGCGTGCGTGCAATGGTGGACTCGATATCCGGTCCGTTTATTGTCCACGACTCCTCGGCGGTAATTGGGGAGTTGTAGTCTGGTCTATTTCGTGTTTCGTGATTCACTGACAATATCCATTGTAAACTGTCATCTGTTTTCTTCTGGTTCCTTCTTGTCTTCCGTGCCGGTAGCACTGCACTGCACCCACGCACCCACACTCTCTTCTGTTTTTCTTTGATCTCTTTTTTCCGCACCCCCCCCCCCCCCCCCCCCCCACCTCCCCCCTGCCTCGACTTCCTCTCCCTCCCCGTCCAAAGCCATCAATCAGGCATAGGCAATTTATAGGGAGTAGTCAATACAAGTCCTCAAATGGCAACCCACCAGAGCAGGCACTGCACTGTGCCGTGTCACTTTGGTGGTGTTCAGTGGTGCCTGTTCTGGTCCATAATACGCAGACACACCATCTACTAAGTTCCATGATGACAATATTTTGCTTAGTTGCAGAGTCAGCATGGCAAGCTGTCTTTCCGGAGGATGTCAACACATCCTTGCGAGGGCAGTCGCTGTGAGCTTGCCGATACCGGTGACCCTGATGATGAACCAAACCAATGGCACAGACGCGGAGAGGCAACTGCAACTGATGTTACGGCATAGCAGGCGTGTGGGGTGGTGGGGGGGGGGGGGGGGGGGCACAGACTTTGAGACATTTATTAACGCTGATCAGTGAGGATGGAGATGATGAAAATGACGCCACGGATTTCCCTTTAAGTCTGAGACTACATGACCATGATGTACTCTACGCTTGCTTTCATAATATATCCGGGCGTTAACCAAGCCCCGAGAGATACAGACACCTGCATTGGTCAGAAAAAATTTGAGCAACACTCTCTGAGACGAATCCAGTAAGTAGATGAAACTCGACTGTATGGGTCGCAATCTCCCCAGCTAAGCTAATGGCAAACTCAGCTCTGGGTAGGAGCCGGTCACACAGCAGAAAAAATCCCACAAAGAAATCGCTCTGATGGGAATCAAACCCGCGGCCTCCCAATCAGGAGTCTGGGACGCTAAGCACTTCGCAATGGAGGATGGTAACGGTCGTCTGCTTCATTCCTGATGGCTGACTCACTGGCAAAGCTGAAGATTTTTAGAGCACCTCTAACGAGCGGTCCTGAAATTTTGCAAATATTTTTTTTTTCCTAGTTTCTTTTACAAATGGAACATGAATATAAAAACAACATGATTTTGGTTGTAGTTTTACTTTTCTTGTGTCGTCTTTTCACAGAGAATACATGTGTGCTGTTCTATACTAACACAACATTTCTCCCCCTCTTTCCCCATTACCACCCCTCATCCCGTATCTAATTAGAATTACTGTAGAGGAAAATGATCAATATGATTATATTTGACCCGAAGGACATGCAGTGCAGTACCAGCCATCTTCTCTCTTGGGTTTCCCTGACCTAAAAGGCCAGGAAACTGAAATCAATGAAGGAACGAGTCAGACCAAAGGGCACAGAGTGCACATTTGATGTGTCTAGACCCTTCCCCCTTCTCTCTGGACCTAATTCAACATGTGTTGTTGCTCATCGCTCTTACCTCCCCTGTCTTCGACCTCCCCCCCCCCCCCCCCCCCCCCCCCCCCCCCCCCCCCCCCCCCCCCCCCCATGACCCCGTCTTGTCCATGCTCTCCTCCGACATCCCACACCTACACCCCACGCCATGTCATAATATAACCTGCCGGCTGCATGTAGACAGTATGGGTAAACTCAGCTGAAAATAGCAGAAATTCGTCACAGCACCCACACAACGTGGCAACTCTTGAGGCCTGGCAGCTTGAGCCACATTGACTCAAGCACTGGTGGAATCTGTCCACAACTTTGAGACCAGAATGTTTGATGAATTGGGACTGTGGTCTCTTTGGGTTATCTTTTCCTATCAATATTGCATGTGATTGTCTAATCAGAACAGCTTTCTGGAATTCTGGAACAGATCACCCATGCGTGATGCCAGTTGCTTTTGCTGAAGCCAGTGTTGTCATTATTCGTTCGAAGCGTATTTATTAGTTCAAACATGCAGAGAAGTGAAATCACTTAACTATAAATGCAGTGCTGAAGCACATATGATCACAAAAAAAATCAGCTGAATGGATAAATGATGAAGTGTGTGTGTGTGTGTGTGTGTGTGTGTGTGTGTGTGTGTGGTGTGTGTGTGTGTGTGTGTGTGTGTGTGTGTGTGTGTGTGAGGACGATCCAATATGGCGACGATTGATAATGATACGTGTATGTAAGTGGAGTCAGATATCAATGTTTATGGGATCGTTTACTTGGATAAGTATGAAAACATTATTGTCAATCAGCTTACGTCTGACCGCAGCTTAACTTTTCTCCAGAAATAACCTTGCAGTGACTACAATTTCTCTGTTCGAATTGCAGCCATTCGTGTTTTCAAGGCAGGATGCACGCACATAAAGCAAGGTCAAAGGTCAAGAATGCAATCATTGCAATCCATCTTACGGAATGCAAAAGAATCGTGGCCTGCAAAGAAAGATCCAAGCAGTGGAGACGGGAGGCTTCAGAAGACTACTTGCGGCATCTTCTATACCTAGCAT
>JADBJO010000689.1:340000-370000 GCA_016801955.1 Conus betulinus | reverse complement strand
CAACGTGAGATTAATGGCACTCAGGGGTACACATGATAAAAACTTTAGTGGTATGGTCATGTTAAGACTCTCCAACATCAACCATCAAAGGATGATGATGGTAAAATACAGGCAGGGCAAAAAAAAAAAAAAAATGCAAAGCATATAAACGTGCTCCCAGTTTATCTTAATTATGCGTAAGATATTCCATAAAGAGGAAAAAAACATTATGGGCCGTTATAGCCGTTAGTAACGGATATAACGATAAAAGAAGAACAAGGGTCGGGCATCATCCGTGACCCATAATGACCATACCTACAAATTTTCAGAAAGATCGACCAAGTACTTTCTGAGATATTCCCTAAAGAAGAAAAAGCGTTATGGGCCGTTATAGCCGTTAGTAACGGACATGACGATAAAATAAAACATCGGGCATCATCCGTGACCTATAATGAACATACCTACAAATTTTCAGAAAGATCGGCCCAGTAGTATTGTCTGAACCGAGTGGAACACATTTTGATCACGGACAGACAGACAGACAGACAGACAGACAGACTTACACACACACACACACACACACACACACACACACACACACACACACACACACACACACACACGAGGATTTCTTCGTTCCCGTTGTAAAGTACTCCCTGTTCTATAAGAACTGGGAGTACAAAAAGGTGAACAGGCAACGTTGTTGAATGGACCAGGAAGACCTTTGCCACAACCCAAGCACTTGCCACCACACCATCGAAGGTGGAGACAACTGATGCAGTAGTCGTCACTGCACTGCCCCCACAGTGCTGGTTGACCAGTTACAAGTGACCAGTGATGGAACAGGATCCACTTCAAACGCAATAAGAATCAACAAGGTCAAATGCAATCACGCTGTCTGTAGCAGATGGAGATGATCATGATGGATGACTCGATAGAGCGTGCAGCGTTTGCGTCTCGCGATTGGCGTTTGTTTCCAATGTGATCCTTTCCAGTTAGTTTGTTTTGCAAACAAAGTTTCTGTTTTCTCTGTGAACGATGTTGTTTTCCGTAGTCAATACTAATCCCTGCTCTCTGTGTCAGCGATTTGGTTCCAGAATCGTTAGACTCCTTGAGGGGAATTGGAATGCAACATGCACCAGTCGGCAAATATTGAAATTTCTCTCTCTCCCTCCCTCCCTCCCTCCCTCCCTCTCTCTCTCTCTCTCTCTCTCTCTCTCTCTCTCTCTCACCACTATTTAATGCGTGATAATTGTTCTTAGATTATGCCACATAAAGATTAAAAGCTGAATTATTACACCTCTTCCTCCTTGCCCTCCCAAACGACCACCTCTGTCATGACCAGTCCTTCGCATCCCATCCCTTTCCCTGGACTTTTGAGCCCCGTCACTGTTTCCACAGTCAGTTGGGATCACTGACGTCATAAATTCACTGCTCTCTGGTCTGTCTGATCTGCTTTCTCACACATCTTGCTCTAATCCTCACCATCTGCTCCCTCCTTGCCTCACCTCCTCCCACCCTTTCCCTCTTCTGGCCCACCTAACGCACCTTACCAACTCCTTTTGAACCACTGCCAAAGATGAGAAAAACAATCTCCTTTGGAATAAGGGTCAGAAGTTTCATCAAGACCCTAACAGCAATACCTGACAATAAATCCTATATAGAATCTCTCTCTCTCTCTCTCTCTCTCTCTCTCTCTCTCTCTCCTCTTCTCTTTAACAGACACACACACTCTCTCTGAGTCATCGACCTTCACCCCCTACCTCTGTTTCTCCCTCGACTCCTCTTTCTGCCCCCCCCCCCCCCCCCCTTCTCGCTCTCTCTTTCACCTTACTTACCAGTGTCACTTCATCAATATTTGCCAGCCATAACCGCAAGCTAATCGATCAAGAGTCGCTCGAATGTGTTTGCTTCCTCTGTTAACAACCCTCCACTCCCCCCTCTGTCCACCACCCACCCTCCATCACACACACACTCCATTATCCCCCGCCATCCCGCTCCCACTTCCCGGTCATTTCTCTGAAAAGTGTCCTTGGCTTTTATCACTTCCCAAGCTTGCCCTGGAGGCTGAAGGCTGCCGGCTTCATTCACTCAACTCCAGTCGCTCTGTGGTGAACAGTTTCATTGTTCTCCCTTCGCCCTAATCCGGATTACAGGACTGTCACTAGCTTCCTAGCTTTTTCCATTCAAGGCACAAATCTTCAATGTCCCGCTAGCTGTTGAAGCTGCTTGCGCTGATTCTGAAACTTGCTGTGACCCACTTTCCAAGTTTCTTTTACTGGGACTGAAGACTTCACTGATCTGCTCTCCAAAATACATTCATTGGGCATTGCAGTCTTCTTTGTGCCACATCAAAACATCTTCCCTTGAGTCTAAAACCTCCATTGATTCATCATCCAAGCCTCTTCCTCTTTATCAGGGTGAAAGACTTCACTAACTTCGTATTCAAGCCCCTGCTACTTAGGTTAAAAGCGTCATGGGTTCAACATCCACAACTCTGTCACTGAGTTAGAGATATCATTGACTCACTATCCACGCCTCTTCCTTTGAGCTAGTCTTCAAGCCTCTTTCATTGAGGCTAGTATCTTTCTTTCCCATTGACTCATGTTTCACTGAGGCTTGAAGCTTTCTTAAAAGTTGTTTTGAATAAGTCAGCCTCTGAAACTAAAGTTAAAAACTTACTTGACGTGGTACTTCTATTGAAGTTATAAAGCTTCATAAATCTGTTATCCATGCCTTTTCACTGAGGCTAATGACATCTTGGGCTTATTATGCAAATCTCTCTCTTTGAGACTAACCATCTCATTCATATGCTCTTCGGGTCTCTTCCATTGAGGCTAAAGCTTTATTGACTCACTTTTCAAGACTCTTTCATTAAGGCTAAAGGCAGTTTCTATCTCGCTATTTCAGTCCCCTATGAACTACTTCATTTACTCGCCATCCAGGAAGCTTCCTTTGAGGCTGAAAACTTCAATGACAGGCTGCCTATGCCCACTCCACCGACGCTGAAGACTTTAATGTCTCACAATCCAAATGTTGTCCACTGAGACTATAGACTCTGAAAATTAACCCCTAGAAGTCTCATTTATACAGGCTGTGCAGGTGTGGTTTAATCACCATCTGTATCACTTCCAGTGACACAGCTACATAATCGCGTAAACCCCACAACTTCTCACACCACAGTCCTGTCTACATTACTGACTCTGCGTAAACATCCCACCAGCTTTACCAGACGAACAGTGAAATCCACGAGGCAAAAAAGAAAAGAGGCCAGTCAAGAGAAATATGGCCCCTGGAATCAACTGTTCATCAAAAGGATGGGGGCTGGATCCAGCTGTAGAGAAAAAGCCAAGAACCAGCGACTTTTGGAGAGCCCTCATCTGCTTTACAGGAGGGGTGGTGGTGGTAGCAGGCGCAGGTAATTACACTGCTGTTCCATTATGCAGCAGTGGAAATTACTCTGGAGAATCTTTAATTGTTGAAGCCTGCATGCCCCAGGCGCAGGTGAGTAACTGCATGGTTGATCACCCATGTAGCCATGGAAATTAGTTCGGGGTAAACACCCCCCCCCCCCCTCCCTCCATTAATATAAACTGCATACAAGAAGGTGGAAGAAAGAAAGGGGATCGTGCGTGAGGTGCAAAGGGATAGAAAATAAGGGAAGAGGGGATAATGGGGGAAAGAATGGCAGTCGAACAGTACACTCAAACAAAACGAATTTGAATGAACTAAGATACAATGAAATGAACTAAAATGAAATAAAGCAAAATAACACAAACATAAAGTCTTCTCTAGCAGCACTTGCATACCACAGAATCATCTGATGTTGGCCCAGCACATTTCACTTTAAACTGATTTTCGCTTGCACGACCATTCATTTGTGCCCACTCTACTACTGAGTGAAAAAAGAAAAAACAAGCATGTACAGAATCCCTTTCATTATCCACCTTTACATAGCCACTGTCCCTTGAAACCAAGGTGAGGTTGAAGAAGGATTTTGACTCCAGTGATGCTTTAAGCCTTGGAGTATGAGCCAGTTATACCTTTATCCTCCTTCACAAAAGCTTAAATGTTAGGTTAACGAAGCCTATAGTGTCGATTTAAGAGCTTTGAATAGAGAGAAATTAATGAAGTAATAAGCGTCAGTGAAAAGACGCTTAAATAGCCAGTCAGTTAAATGTGATTAGCACAAACTTTGAGTTGTGCAAGTGAAACGTTCAAGGTAGAAGGATTTAGAGCAGGATACACGTATGATTGTCTTTAATCAGTGAAATCTGAAGCAGCACAGCACAAATGCAAGATGAATGGAGGAACATAAATTTTGAAAACTATTCCCCATTTCTTACGAGAAGGGATTTGTCTACGACGAACTGATACCACAGTCTTGAAATAATCTTTCATTTGAAGTCTCGACATTCCTGCTGCATTTGTTCTGGTCTCTCTAGCTGTCCTCCTGACAAGGCAGTATGATTTCGTGACGCTTTGATTTTCAGTTTGTGTTTTCAGTAGCACAGCTTGCACGTTTTCCATATAGTCAGAAACACTGGAATGGATTTTAGAACATGTCATTGAACCCTCTATGAAAACCTTCACACCAATGTAGCCACGATTTGAAGATACCTGCTGCTCACACAAAAAAGTGTAAAACCAAACAAAAAAAAAAAAAAAAAAAAAAAAGGAAAAGGAAAAGGAAGTAAAAAAAAAAGAAAAAAAAGAGAAAGAAAGAAAGACACTGAAGAGAAAAAAAAAAAACATCAACACCCAATAAGCATATTGCAAATTTTCGGTTTATTTATAAAACCCTTTTCAAGCATTAAAAAACCCATTGGCCTACTTAATGATAACCTGAAGAACAGCATTTGATCTATCCTGAAACCGATATTCTCTCACACTCACTTCACTTGAATTCTCAATCACTACTTTCAAGTCTTGAATGTTTAATCCCCAACATAAGCCTACCAGAGGTAAAAAAAAAAAAAAAAAAAAGACGGTAACAATAAGCATCATGTGAAATAAGAACCTGGGGTAGTCAGCTGAGACCTTAAAAACGATCGGAAATGATCGAAGCTCACACTGGCACGAATGAAGATACCCGATATTGCCTCCTACCCTTCCTTCGTCTAATTTCAAAGTTTTTTTTTTTCAAATGCATCTTTTGCTTTCAATGGACAAATTCATTTTACGATTTTATACGCATGAATGGTACTGCTATTTACGTTCACTACAAAGAAAGAGGAAAAAAAGGAAAGAAAGGAAGGAAGGGAAAAAAAAAAAAAAAAAAGGAAGAAGAAGAAGAAGTGGAAGAATAAAAAGGGGGAAAGAATATTCGATCAGAAAAAAAAATGGAGCTAGCAACAGAATACTCAGAAACTCTGGTCACATGTGGCTCATCAGGAGCACGAGACTGTAAATCGAAAGCAAAGCAGTCCCTAATGCATTCAAGATCAAGAAAACTAAGTGTGAAAAACATGTTTAACCCAATCACCAATGTTAGGCTCCCTCGTTTTCTATTCATTTGCCAAACCCAAATTCGCCACCACACTTGTCACAAGTGAAAGTGGCGGCCTTTTATCATTATGACATGTGGCCACACATTTCTGACAGATGAAAATCAGCTGCTTCAAAATCTAAATGTGCACAGATGGATGAATAGGAGGGTGGATAAAAATGATGGAATGGGTACGTGCATCGATGTTTAAGTTAAGACATTGTGTGTGTGTGTGTGTGTGTGTGTGTGTGTGCGTGCGTGCGTGCGTGCGTGTGTGCGTGTGTGTGTGTGTGTGTGTGTGTGTGTGTGTGTGTGTGTGTGTGTGTGTGTGTGTGTGTGTTTGCTTATTTCATCTTATATACGTGATAGAGATGGCTAGGCGAAAGGGATAATGACTAACTCGTGTTAGCTGTCTCCCTAGATGAATGTATACGCAAACACAGCGCAGACTTAAAAAAAAAAAGGAAAGGTAAAGATGAAAAAAATGAAGAAAACAATTCAAACTATCCAAAGGACATTCAATCCTCTCCTCCTGTGACGTACAGTCTCTGCTGCGGGGAGGATTTCCCCCGAATGTCTGGCTGCTGCCCCTGAAGGGAACTGGAAACCTGCGCCTCCCCCTCCTCCTCACACACACACACACACACACACACACACACCACACCACACACACACACACACACACACACACAAAGGAACAGGAACAACAAACGAACCTGTCTCCAACCATTGTCCATTAATCAATCTGAAACATTCAAAGAATGGCCTATGGTCTGACTGGTCACATGAAACAGCAATAATATTGGTATGCTATTACTTCCACTGCTGCTGCTGTTAGTTCTACTACTACTTCTTCTACTACGACGACGACGATGACAGCGGCGACGACGACGAGCACTACTATTACTACTATTACTGCTGCTGCTGCTGCTGCTGATGATGATGATGATGATGATGATGATGATACTTCTGCAATGCTACCACTGTAAACAAACCTATCTCAGCCCATTGTTCATAAACCAGTTTGATACACTCATTGTCTAGTAGTCAGTACTAATCACTTGTCTGAACAATGTACTGCCACCTATAGAACAACAAAAAAAACAATAGCTGCAGTAACAACACCAACGACATGAAAACAATGCCGATGATGATGATGGCGAAAGGTGAAGGCTGATGAAGCAATGAAACTGTAGCATATATTAGAGAAAAAAAAACACACCCACACAAAAAAAAAAAAAAAAAAAAAAAAAGAAGCAGACCATCATCATAAGCCAGTCGATGGTAAAATGTTAGCGCTGACGACATGAGAACGATAAGTTGTAATGATGACGACGAGGATGATAATAGTATTAATAGTAATGATAATAATAATAATGATAATAACAAAAAATATGAAAATAACAATGATAATAATAATCATATTAATAATCATCTTCATAATCATGATATTGGCATCCATTCAAACTGATTTCATAAGCCAGTTTAGAGCACTCAGTTGTAATATGTGAGGTCTGAAAATGATTCAGATGTCATGAAAAAAAAAGAAGAGCAATAAGCTCTATTCAGCCCGCTTTTATCAACCAATCAGGAACCCAAAGTCTTATACATATACATATAACCCTCTCTCTCTCTCTCTCTCTCTCTCTCATCTCATGAATCAGTCTGGAATTACTGACCGTAATAAAACCGCGCCTGAAACAAGATCCCGGGATCACTAACTCGTGAAAAAACCCTCTACTGGCACCAGTCAAACAGTCGCCAGCGTAACAGCAGTGGATATGTTATATGTCTGGAATGGTTACCTTCCTCTCCCTCCTTTCCCTTCCTCCTCCCGTTTCCTCCACCTCCCGCATTTCCTCCCCCCCCCCCCCTACTCCCGTGACCTTGCCCACCTTAGTCATTCTGTCCGGGCTTTTCTTTTTGACAGGGGAGTGGGTGAATGACCCATGACAGTTGACGTTTAGCTCTGCGACCTGATTTATTTTCTCTAGAGGTCAAAACGGCAGGGGATTGCTTAGGGCTGCATCAAAGTCTCCCCTGACACCGGTCCTCTCAGGCTCTATTGAAACCGTTATATCATAGATTATTATGACAAAAAAATGCGTAGCAAGCAGAATGGAACTAACTCCTCAGCATTATCCCCATCTTCCTCCTCAACTTTCGTGATCTTCATCAAACACAAACAGTTATCACATATTTGTGATTCTTCATATCCTGCTCTTGTGATGATCTTCGTTTCCGTTTCCTTCCACAGCCTTCCCCATGATGAGTTCATTTCAGAGACCGATATCGGCAGGTTCATGGGGACCTATCGTTGGAAGGCTGGAAAGACATCCGCTCGTGGAAGAGGCTCACTCCTGCGGATTCCACGACTAAACAACCGTCATCACTACGGGGCTCAGCTGGTGGTGTCCTACGTATGCTGGATGTCGACAGTCACCACTGACGATCTTGAAGCGTCTCACAAGTACCGCATAGCCTCCTAGCCGCATAGCCACAAAAAAGACGAGTTTGGGTGTATGCTCTGTGTGGGGTGGCTGGATTGATCAGTATAAGAGTAAAGCCGCTGAGGGGCAAGCAAAACGAAACAAACATTCTATGGAGGCGATGACCAATGAGCAGTGTGTGAATGACGCTACGTCATTTGAGGTAATGAACAATGAGTAAAATGAGAGTAATGCCAGTTAGGGGTGTGCAAGATGAAAAAAAAAATGTTAGTAGAAGCAATGGCTAATGAGCAGTATGTGAGTGACGCCCCAATTGTCATTTGAGGCAATTAACAATGAATAAATGAGAGTAATGCCATTTAGGAGCGTGCAAGACGAAAAAAATGCTAGTAAATGCAAAGGCTTATGAACAGAGTGGATGGCGGATCTGCCTTAATGGCTCGTCTACTTTACTTCGTCTGTTCTTTGTTTCACGGTTATTTCCCAAGGATAGGATGGGAGGATGTCGATGTTTTTGTTTGTGTCTATCTGGTTTTCCCTCCACACCCGTTGCCTGCTTGATTCCTTGGCCACACGAACGTGAGTCTCTCTCTCTCTCTCTCTCTCTCTCTCTCTCTCTCTCCGTTTTCCCTGACTTGAGAGGCCTGGACTGAGGTCAATGAAGGGACGGGTCAGACCAAAGGGCACAGGGTGCACACTTGACGTGTCTAGACCTTCCCCATCTCACTGGACGTAATTCACCGTGAGTTGCCCATCGCTCTTGCCTCACCTATCTCCAGTCTCCCCTCTCCCTCATGCTCCACATCACTCTATCTCGTCGACTCTTCCCTGCAACCCATCCCGACACCTCACGCCATGTCACGACTTGCAAGCTGCCAGAGGCATGCAGACGATATGAGTTAGCTCAGACAAAAATCCTGAAGGTCCTGACAGGCACCCAAAAGCATGTGAAGCACAATTGATTTGTTCTAATCGCAGGCATTTGTGATTGGAGACAGAAGGCACACGCATGAAGCGGGGTGAAAGGTCAGATATATGGGGACTCCACAATGTGTCTTTTTGTGTTGACTAGCCATGTCAGAAGGCAATAATATTCGCATTCTTATCTTCGGGGAGACAACTGGTGCAGCGGTCATCCCTGCACTGTCCCTACAGCCCTGGTTGAGCAGTGGCCAGTGACCAGTGATAGAACAGGATTAATTTCAAACGAAGTAAGAATCAGCCAGGCCGAAGGCAATCACGCTTTAGCAATGAAGATATCTGGATGGATCGAGTCGATAGAATGCGCAGCGTTTGCGTCCCGCGATTGGCGTTTGTTTCCTGTGTGATCCTTTCCATTTTGTTGTTTTGCAAATAAAGTTTCTGTTTTCACCATGAACGATGTCGCTTTCCCGCAGACGGTGGTCGATGTTAATACCTGGTCTCCACGTCAGTGATTAGGTTCCTGTGTTGTTTTGACTGCTTGAGGGGATTTTCAATGCAACATACACCAGTCAACAAATATTGATTCTCTCTCTCTCTGTCTCTCTCTCTCTCTCTCAGTTTGAGATGCGAATGTCGTTCTTTGATTAGCCACATAGGCATAAAAAGCTGAATCATTACACCTAACCTTTGCCCTTTCCCTCCTTGCCCTCCTCCCAGTCTCCGGAATTTCCAAAGCTACCACTTCTGTCTCTTTCTGTCCCTTGCATCCCGTCCCGTTCCCTGGTCTTTTAGCCCGATTATTGTTTCCACAGTCAGTTGGGACTACTGACGTCATGAATGGACTGCTCTCTGGTCTGTTCCATCTACTCCCTCACCCATCTCCCATGTTTTAATCCTTACCATCTGCTTCCTTCCCGTCACCCCTCCTCCCACTCTTTCCCCCTTTTTTTTCTGGCGCTTCTCACTTACCCCTACCACCTCTTCTTCCAAACCACTTCCAGAGATGAGAAAATCAATTCTCTAGGAGCGTGGGTCAGAAGCTTAATCACAAACTTCATAACAATAAATAACAATAAAACTTTATGAGAATGCAGTTCCATATGTGTGTGTGCGTGCGTGCGTGCGTGCGTACGTGTATGTGTGTGTGTGTGTGTGTGTGTGTGTGTGTGTGTGTGTGTGTGACTTTTTCTTCTCTTTAACACATGCACACTCTCTCTGAGTAGTCCTCCCTCACACTCTCTTTGTTTCTCCCCCTCGCCTCCTCTCCCTTTGTCTCTCTCTTCTCCCTCCCTGTTTCTTTCCACTCTTTGTCTGTCTGTCTGTCTATCTGTCACACACACACACACACACACACACACACACACACACACACACACACACACACACACACACACACACACACACACACCACACACCACACACATCACACACATTTGCACCCACCAGTGCCACTTCATCAATATTTGCCTGCCATAACCGCAAGCTAACCAACACCAGCATCGATCAAGAGTCGCTCGAATGTGTTTGCTCCTCTGTTAACAACCCTCCACTCCCCCTCGGTCTGCCACCCACCCTCCATCACACACACACTCTGGTATCCCCCGCCATCTCTCTCCCACTTCCCGGTCATTTCTCTGAAAAGTGTCCTTGGGTTTTTATCACTTCCCAAGCTTCTGCCCTGGAGGCTGAAGGCTGCCACTTTCATTCACTCAACTCCAGTCGCTCTGTGGTGAACAGTTTCATTGTTCTCTGTTCACCCTAATCCTGTTGCTGTCTTTCCCAGCTTCTTCCATTCAAGGTAAAACTTTTTTCATTCTCCGCGGGGACTGAAGGCTTTACTAACCTACGCTCCAAATTTCTTCCATTTAGGGTTCGTTCACTCGCATCCAAACGTCTTCCATTGAGTCTGAAACTTTCATTGATTCTTCATCCAAGCCTCTTTCTCACCCACCAGGGCTGAATTCTTCATTGATGAGGTATCCAAACCTCTTCCATTGAGATCAAAATCTTCATGGGTTCAGTATCTACACATCTTTCACTGAGATCAACGACATCATTGACTCACTATCCAGGCTTCTCCTTTGAGACTAAAGGCTTCACTGACTGGCTGTTCAAGCCTCATCCATTGAGGTAACAGTATCATTTTTCCCATGCTCCCATCTTTCACTGAGGCTTAAAGCTTCTTTGACCTAATATCTAAGTCTCCTATATTAAGCCAAAAAGCGTTATTGAATAAGTAGGCCTCTTAAATTGAAACTAAAAACTTACTTGACGTAATATTTAAGGATCTACCATTGAGACTCTTAAACTTCATCGATCTCTTATCCATGCCTTTTCATGGAGGCTAACTATCCAAATCTCTCTCTTTTGAGGCTGGCTGTCACATTCATTTCTTGTCATTTAAGTATGTTCCATTGAGGATAAAACGTTACTGACTCTTTTTTCAAAAGACTCTTTCACTAAGGCTAAAGGCATATCAATTTGCTATTCAACTCTCAGACTGAACAACTTCATGGACTCGATGTCCAAGCCTTTTCCAGTGAGGCTGAAGGCTTCAATGACAGGCTATCCATGTCACTTCCATTGACTTCGTTGTGTTACCATCCAAATGTCATCTGCCAAAGACTATAGGCTTTGCAAACTTATCTCCATAGGTCCCTTTCTTATAGACTATATAGGTGTTGTGTAATCACTGTCTGTATTTCTTCAAGCTGCAGAGCTACATAATTATGTAAACCCCACGCATTCTTTCACCTTCCTCTTTTCTCTACTATGAAAGAACTAACACTATTGACTCTATGTAAATCTCCCACCAGCCTCACCAAAGGAGCCATGGTTTGGATGACACGTTACACATAGCAAACACCTTGCATAAGAAATGGCAGAATGAAGGAAATAAGGAAACTGAGTGAACAATATTGAATGATATGGACTGGATAACACGGGAAACGACTAAACGAAGCACCAGCTGGCAGCTCTTCAGTCAGCACTACCCAGGTAGCCAGCTCGTTGTGTAAACGAGTGTGGCTTGTAAAGTGCTTAGAGCTTGGTCTCTAGCTGAGAATAGACACTATGTAAGTATTCACTATAATAATATAACGATTAATGAGACAAATAGAAGAGAGGCTGATCAAGAGAAACAGAAAACAAGGTCTTTGAACCAGTCACCGAAAGGTTGGGGGCTCACTCTAGATCCAACCAGCTGGAGACAAGAACCCACTACCAGAGATGTCTGAAGAGCCCTTGTGGTCCCCAAGGAGGTTGGGGGGTGGGGGGGGCAGCAGGCCTGGGTAATTACACTGCTGTTCCATCATGCAGCAGTGGAAATTAGTCTGGAGAATCTTTGTCGATAGCCTGTATGCCCCAGGAGGCGCAGGTGAGTAATTACACGGTTGGTCAACCATGTAGCCATGGAAATTAGTTCAGGTAAGCTCCTCCCCCCGTCTATGAACATAAGTTTGCCAATGAAAAAGTAGAGAAAAGAAAGGGAATCGTGTTTGAGCTGCAAAGAGATGAGAAAATAGAAGAGGGGGAAGGAGGGGAGAGGATGAAAGTGGAAGAGGGCGCTCAAGTAAAAGAAATGAAATAGATTGAATAAAAAGCCTTCTCCAACAGCACTTCATGACCAGAGATTTATTTCATGCTGGACGGGCACATGCGGCTTTGAACTGATTTTTGTTTACGATTGAATGAAATAACAAACCTTTACAGAATCGCTTCCAGTATCCAGCTTTAAATAGCCCTTGTCTCCCACTACAAAGGGGCAGCTGAAGAATTCTGACTCCAGTGACGCCTTTAGCCTGAATGGGCGAGGCTTGGAATGTAGATTAATGTAGCCTTTAGCCTCAGTGGATAAGGCCTAAATGTTAGGTCAATGAAGCATTTGGAGTCAATGGAAGAGATTTGGATGGAGAGAAATGAATAAGGCAATTAGCGCAAATGTTGAGTTGTGCAAATGAATGTTTTAGTAGAAGGATTTAGAGCAGGATCAGATTCTAGTTATCATTGATCATTGAAATCCTAAGCAGCACAACATGATATCATAGTAAGATTAACAGAGGAACACAAAAATTTGAAGAATTTGTTTTGGGGAGGGAGAAGGCTTTATTTCAATCTATTTCATTTCTTTTGCCATCAACTGTCCATTGAAATAATGTCTTGTTTGAAGGCTCACCATTGCAGCTGCAATTCTTCCCAGTCTCTCTGACTATCTCCCTGACTCAGCAGCATGAGTTCGTGACACTTTGAATTTCAGATTGTGCTGTATCAGCACAGCTTGAAGTTTTTCCATGCAGAGACACATTTAGATGGATTGTGTCATTGAAACCTTCATGAAAACCTTCACTTCCATTGTAAGCGCACTCCGCAAATATATGCACCTCACTCGAAAACATAATTTTAAAAAAAAACGGAAAGGAAGAACGAAAGAAAGAAAGAAGAGGAAGAAGAAAAAGGAAGAATGAAACGTTCAGTCGGAAAAAAAAGTATAGCTCTCAACACAATACTCAGAAAATCTGATCCCACTTGGATCACCTGGAGCATAATGTTGTAAATAGAAAGCAAAGCAATGTACAATACATTCAAGTTGGAGAAAACTAAGTCCCCCAAACTATTTAACCCAATAACCAACGTCAAGATCCTTTGTTTTGTACTCATTTGCCAAACCCGAACTCTGTGTTTCCTATCACCCCGCCTGTGAGATGTGAAACTGCCAGACTTCTACTGGGATCTGCGGCCACACATTCCCGACAGCTGAAAATCTGCTGCTTTTAAAATCTAAATTTTCGAATGAAACGCATGTCTCGAGTAGAGATTAGTTCGTGGCGGTGTATAATTCTGTTGCCTTTGATTGCAGCAGGTAGAATGCACACACAATATTTTTACATTGATAAGCCCATGACAGCTATGAAGTTGATGACAAAAGCTTCAGACATACCGAATTGATCGATCCTTAGATGAATGTACTTGTCTGCATATGAAATCCAAAGTGGGATGTGTGGATAACACAATAGTACAACTCCCAGAATCGTTTGCTTCAAGATGTGCATCTGGATAGTCACATACATTTAATCCTAGATGCGTTTCTTCACGCAGCGTTGGAAGTTTTGCTTGGTCTTGTTTTCCTCATTCTGTACGTACTTGCCATATTTGGTTGGCAGTTGATCGTCATTTTTGTACTGGTCACTTCAGTGATAGTTAACCTGCTTTGTTTTTTTTTGATTCAGCTCTTCTGCTGGTGTGCTCTAACAAGTTTCATGGAGATCTAAATGTTGTTGCGTTGTCTTATCTAATGCTGCCTGAATGTGACATTTCATGTCGATTAACAGGGGTTCGGTAAGACCTGCTTTCGGTCTTGATCCACATCGACGATTAAATCTTGTGCATCTCCTAAGTTTTAATATTCTGCACGCTTTTTGTTCCATACGAAATTCACAGCCATTGATGGACATTGCAGATTTGCCTTGACATGGTACTGTGTTTTCCTGCATTGTCTCTTTTCATATCTGAATGGAAATTAACAGCAGGTTACAGCTTCGGTGACTTAATGACGTTCTTCGGATTTCAGCGCATAGCTAAATGATGAGTCTACAGGTAATTCACCACAGGACACGCGCTGGGCGAGAACATGAACTGAACTAGCTAATGTTCATCACAAAAAAAGAGCGAGATTCGATCGAAACATCTTCAGCCCTTATTGTCATGTTTCAGACTTCTAAACCTAAGAATAGTCGAAATGAAGTACAGCTAATGCTCAGATGAAGACTAGAACGCCTTGAAGGGATATCATTTGAGAATCTCAACAGTATGGTATTGATGGACAACACGTATATTTCTAGAAATGTCAGTCGTGGTTAGCTTAAGCCACACATTAAAGAGCTAACTACACTAAGGAACAGGATCTCTCTCTCTCTCTCTCTCTCTCTCTCTCCTCTCTCTCTCTCTCTCTCTCTCTGTCTCTCTGTGTGTGTGTGTGTGTGTGTGTGTGTGTGTGTGTGTGTGTGTGTGTGTGTGTGTGTGTGTGTGTGTGTGTGTGTGTGTGTGTGTGTGTGATTGTGTGTGTATGTGTGTGAGAGAGAGAGAGAGAGAGAGAGAGAGAGAGAGAGAGAGAGAGGGTGCATGTGTGTGTGCGTACGTGTGTGTGTGTGTGTGTGTGTGTGTGTGTGTGTGTGTGTGTGTGTGTGTGTGTGCGCGCGCGCGCGCGCGCGCGAGCGCGTGTGTGCGTGCGTGCGTGTGTGCGTGTGTGCGTGTGTCCGTGCTTGCGTATGTGTGTGTGTATGTGTGCGTGTGCGTGTGTGTACGTGTGTACGTGTGCGTGCGTATATGCGCGTGTGTGTGTATGTGTGTTTTTAATGCAGGGTGCATGATGCTGGACGGAACTAAAAATGGCAATGGAAGGTTGGGAAGACAAGAGAAGCTGCAGCGGAAGGTGGCGAGAGGGCAAGGGATGGGTATGCAGTGGCGTAGGACGTGATGTAGGATGGGGAATGGGCGCTCACTGCGAGTGCATGACCGCTGTATGTCTTCTTTTTTACGATTCTCTGTGCGTCAGTTGTCTGTTTTATGGTGATGATCAAGATTTGTCAAGCATTAATTTTCTCCGCCAATAGCGGGGTTTCTCTCTCTCTCTCTGTTGTCTGTGGCTGTGTGTGTGTGTGTGTGTGTGTGTGTGTGTGTGTGTGTGTGTGTGTGTGTGTGTGTGTGTGTGTGTGTGCTTGTGTGTGTGTGTGTGCATGTGCGTGCGCGCGCGCGTGTGTGTATGTGTGTATATCTATGTGTTTGTGGGTGCGCATATGTGTGTGCATGCGCGCGCGCGCGAATCGCGCATGTGTGTGTGTGTGAGTGCGTGCGTGCGTGCGTACCCGCGCGCGCGCGCGCGCGCGCGCGCGTGTGTGTGTGTGTGTGTGTGTGTGTGTGTGTGTGTGTGCGTATGTGTGTGTGTGTGTGTGTGTGTGGGGGTGTGTGTGTGTGTGTGTGTGTGTGTGTGTGCGCGCGCGCGCGCGCGTGCGCGCGTGTGCGCCAGCACACCCGCGCGTGCGCATTTGTATACGTGTGTGTATGCATACGCGTGCACGTGTGCATTTGTGTGTTCAGTTCCGATTGCCTGCGTGGGCGTATTTCCCCATCCAGTTTAAAGAAGGCAGGCACGTTTCATCATCAACACCACTGACGCAGTGACAGTGATATCACGTCGACTGCTCATATAGACAACAGGCAAACCACTTCAAAACACCATCCTCTGTGATGTATGACGCAGAGGTAGACAGGTGACACGGTGATTTGTTACAGGGGTGGCGGATGTTTGGTGGTTGGCATGGCAGAGCACTGGACGCCTCAGTCTGCAGTGACGCACGGCTGCTGTAGGCATACACAGCACGCTGCAGGTGATCTATGGCGCACGGTTGATGTCATAAGACATGTCAACCCCCTCCTCCTTCACAAGTAATATACAACTGTTCCGTTATTGAACCTTTGGTAATGAGAATACCACAGAATTGTAGACTATGATATATCTCCACTCGATGCCAGAAGGCATAGACACAGTCAGACGTGCCTCCCTGACGAGTCCGATCCAGCGGACGAAAGGCCTCGGAGCAGGCAATGTGAATGGAACTTCTTCAAGATGGGTTACAATGGCCCCCATAGGCTGCCGGTGAAGAATTTCCCAGATTCTTCATTCACATTTTCCTTCTTCTCTCGTGCCCCCCCCCCCCCCCTCCTCTTCCCCTTCTCTTTAGAAAAAGTCTTTGCCATGTTATCATTGCAATAACGGAAGAATTGTAAGCCTGCTCTTGTTTTCCCCCCACTACACACACACACACACACACACACACACACACACACACACACACACACACACACACACACACACACACACACACACACACACACACACACACACACATATATATATATATATATATATATATATATATATATATATATATATATATATATACCCATTCACGCACACACACACACACACACACACACACACACACACACACACACACACACACACACACACACACACACTAAATAGCATACAAGGCAAATCTTACATGCACACACACTCACTACATCATTTATACCCCACTGCATCCACAACAACCACACCCACACACACACTCCACCCATCATACACACACCCCACCACCAGTATATCTACATAGCACAAAGTGATTTTGATTCTACAACATTCTAAAACCAACCAACTAAAAACTATACACCTACTATAAAAAAAACTATCTCATGTGCACACAAACACACACTCATCCACACACACACACACACACACACACACACACACACACACACACACACACACACACACACACACACACACACACACACACACACACACACACACACACACACACACACACACACTGCTATCATAATAAAGTGTTATACATCAAGATTTTTCTGACTCGAGACTAAAATATACGAATCAAACGAATCCAACACATAAAGTCCATTCATCAGTTGTTATGATAGTAGTTGCTGCAACCTGTATCCGTTACAACTTCGGTCACACCTAATCCGGAGAGGGAGGAATGCAAATACCTCTCAAGGCCAGCAGTTTTTTTAAGAAATTGAGGGGGGGAGGGGGGGGAGGGGGGATCGCAAAACGACTTGGAGGAGGGGGGTGTCAAAACGAAATGGTTCGGAGGCGGAGGGGGAAAGACAAAAAGACAAAAAGGGGGTGGGGGTGAGGGGGGGTGGCGGCAGGAAGAGCAATGGGAACCCTATATCAATCATTACTATGTTCTTCTACTCTCGCAATATCACACACACACACACACACACACACACACACACACACACACACACACACACACACACACATACACAGCACACACACACACACACACACACACACACACACACACACACACACACACACACACACACACACACACACGCACGCACGCATGCACGCACGAACGCACGCACGCACGCACGCACGAACGCACACACACATGCGTCTGCACACATTTGCACGCCTACACATCCACATGTATGCACCTGCACCACCAACACCTGACGATAGAAATACTATAAATGACGATAGGATTATCACATGGACGCTATAGCAGTGCTGACTGCTATGTGACACAGACAACATCCCAGTAAGCTTAAGGTTGATGGATTTTTACACTTTACAAGAGAGATGACAGATTCGACTCACAGAGCACAGAGGCGATGCCAAGAAAGTCTTGTTCCTGTTCAATGTCTGTCCCAGAAAAAACACTGAGACCAACACGCAGAACATAAAAAGAAGTTTCCTTGTCTGTCATGTTTGTCTTGTGTCCATATAGGTACTGGATAGATGGGTATCAAGAGCAGCATCACGGGGATGTCACCATGAAAGAGGAGATCGTCTTCACTGTTTTACGCTTTATTTCCTTGCCTGGATTTACATTTCCCATCTTCTTCAAGGCTTACCGACATAGGAATGGTAGTGGATCATACAAACGCTGTCATGTGTATGTTCTAGCTCTGATTAAGAAGCATTTAGTTTCACGTGACGTTAGTTTATCAAAAGACCTAGACACAGACAACGTTATGATTCCGGAAATTTCTTTAAAAGTGCCGAAATTAGCACGAAAATTCAAGTTCTGCAAGATTTCAGATGTTTATTTCTAGAATGGTCCATTTACTTTGACTGGTTGTACTACGTCACGTTTTTCTAAAATGTTCCAAGCATTGTGACTGTCTATAATATGTCATGGCTCTCAATTTGTTTTTTCATTGAAAGTTGTATGCATTTTGATTGGCTATACTACGTCATGATTCTTGAACTTTGTAGAATATTCCATGTTTGATGACTGACTATGCAGCGTCATTTTTTGTTGTTGTTTTTTTATGTGTGTGTGTGTTGTGTGTGTGTGTGTGTGTGTGTGTGTGTGTGTGTGTGTGTGTTGTGTGTGTGTGTGTTTTAATTTCGATCTGACAGCTAATCGAGGTTTGGGAGTTTGAAGAACGAGATTTGATTGAGTGTTTAAGAGACAACTGCCTATGAATATTGTCAGATTCGAAGGACATGTGTAGTTTGTTTTTGCTACCGTTGTGACAGTCCATTGAAAATTGATTTATAAATATTCTGCTAGAAGTAAAGACCTTGAACTCCCTGAGTCGGCCTTTCCTCTGTTTGGATCGATTCGCCGAGAGATCGGAAACAGCTCTTGCCATTTCAATTCAGTCAGCGATTCACGTTCACTGCAGTGCCTTTAAAGAACAGTAGGGAAGAAATTCTGTTTAATCCCCCCCTCAGACATAGAGGCGTTTGTAAATATCTCGCTAAGATATATATATATATATATATATATACTTATGTGTGTGTGTGTGTGTGTGTGTGTGTGTGTGTGTGTGTGTGTGTGTGTGTGTGTGTGTGTGTGTGTGTGTGTGTGCGTGCGTGCGTGCGTGCGTGCGTGCGTGCGTGCGTGTGCACATTAAAAAAAAAACTGTATTACAATGCTATCATATGAAAAGAAAGAAATGTGTGTGTGTGGTGTGTGTCGTGTGTGTGTGTGTGTGTGTGTGTGTGTGTGTGATTGAAGGGGAAGGGAACAGGTGGGACAGGAGAGAAACAATGGATAATAATAGAAGGAAAACCGATCGAGAAAGGGAAGTCAATGATGAACCTCTGACATAACTAAGTACAATGAAGGAATACAGCCTAATGGATTTTGTGAACGGTATGTTGCTAATAAAATGCAAAAAAAAAAAATGACCAATTGAAAACAGTTTGAAAGACGTTTTTACTATTTGTAGACAGCAACATTTCATGAAAGGAATGCTTCAGCAGATCACAGTCAGATAATGATGTGCTGAACAGCAACATTGTTCAGACAGACCCATTTGATATGTAATATTTGCTGTATTATGAATTTCATGAAAGTCTCGAAAAAGTCTGCAGATCGAAGGAAGTCTGATACTCCTTTTTACAAAGGTTTTGGAGACGAATAAGAGCGTCTTAAAAGTCTCTTTCCGGTATGTTACTCATTTCTTTGTATATCAAAGTCATTGACTTTCTTACTACCGGAAACATTCTTTGCTCCCCGTTTTGCTGCTTTACCTGGTCATTAAACAGAAAGCTAGTGCGGGATGGTTTCCAACAAAAATCTCGTTCGTGCCTTTCATACGTAGAGTGAGCATCAGATGCTTAATCTCAAATGATAATTGATATCTCTGATTCTCAAAAAAAAGACCCAAAAGTTTGAAAACTGAATGAGAATCGGGAATATGTTTTTTTAATTCCTCGTCGTAGCATGCTGCGTTCTGTCAGGAATCTCCTCCACAGGCCTAAAGAGATGTTTTCTGCAATGGCCTGTCTGCAGAACAGGGCTGCAATTCCTGGTCAGCCGATAGATGACGCTGCGTCTGACCAACAGAATTGTTGTGGAAAAAATCAGGGAAGATAACACGCCTGTCTTTCGATTGTGATTAGGGTTACCTTCTTCTCAGATCACGGGTCAAGCAAATAGATCCAGAGAGTCACATATCTGAACTGAAGTGCAGGCCAGGGGAAAGATTGAGATACTGACTGTCTGCATTACAGGCGCACCGTTTCACACCCATGTTTCAGCATTTTCTTCCTCTGACTGAACAGCTAAACTGGCTGATGGGACAACATTGTTTTAGGCGTGCCCACCAGTGGAATCTGCCCCCCCCCCCCCCCCCCCCCCCACCACACACCCCTGAAAACGGCGGAGTTACTCTTGCTGAACGTGAGGTCTAACACAGGTCACCTCACTTGCAGATTTCTTGACACCGTCCATGAGCACGAGCAGTCGGTCACACACTGTGAACGTGCTGACGATCTGCTCATGGGAATATGCTACGCTCTCAGTCTGTGATCGCCTCAACATGGATTCCAGCCGAGCTGTCTGTTGGTAGGTTCTGATGGACCAGGTAAGAGCTAGAGGGGGGTGTTTCATCGTCTCTGAGGAAGTGTTGCAGGGACAGGCAGCAAAATCACCAGGGTAGAACTTGATCAGCATGGCTACTGCTGTAGACAGTGACAACTTAGGATTTCTCACCCAGGAGACGAAAGCTGACTGGTCCGGCAAGATCAAATGGCTGTGTTCAGAATACTGAACTCAGTGATTCCCATCGCTGTCAGTGAAGGATATAAAATTCATATGCCAACGTCGGACTTTAATACCCGTTTCTTTTTGCCCTCCTCTTCCTCCCGATGCTCTCACCCAAGTTAAGTTATTTTCACAGTGACATACGGCCTATTCACCTGCACTTTTTTCCCATTTCTGTTGATTGTGTGTTTGCCGTTGTGCTGCCTGAAGAAGACTACTAGCTCGAGGCTCGTTACTTCAATATTTGTCGCGTTTCTCTGGAGGCTCAGTACTGTAGCATTTATTTTTATGTTTTGACTTCCTCCAGTGGCCATTATAATATAAAACCATGTGGGGTCTGGTTTCTAGAGTATCCAATTCTCAGCCCCAAGATGATTCACTTTCAAAATGTGTGGCAACATTAATGTTGTGATAATGGTGAAATAACATTATCTGTCAGCAGAGGCAGATTCATATCTAACCATTTGGTGTATTTCACAAGCATTAGCAAAGCTGCTCTCAAGTAAGTAACTACAGGGATTAAGATACAACAAAGAAAGAGAGAAAACAAACAAACTAAAGCCGCTGGTAAAAATTGGAAAGTTTTCATTTGTCGAATTGTTCTTTAATGTCCTAAGTATTTTTCTTTCACACACACACACACACACACACACACACACACACACACACACACACACACACACACACACACACACACACACACACACACATACACACGCGCGCGCGCGCACAGACACACACACACACACACACACACACACACACACACACACACACACACACACACACACACACACACACACACACACACACACACACAAGAAGAAAAAGACATACAAGAAAAAAACATGTCGCTTTTGTCATTCTGAACGACAGCTTCATTAAAAAAAATAATAATAAAAAAGGAAGGCCACTTGACTTCAGTAAACCGATGACACAGTGTACGTGCGTGCAGTGAGGAGAGCGTCACCTGGAAATCGGCTGGAACCAGCTCCATTTCTGGCCTTGTTCACACGTGTCACTGCCTGTGGAGTAGTGTGACACTGCTGTCGACACGTTACAAGAAAAATCCATTACATTTTAGCTACGCTTTCCTGTAATGAATCTGATCACTTCGAGGTTTAAAACCAAACCAAACCAAAAAAACAAAAAAAACAAAGAGAAGGAAAAAAAAAGAAAAAAAAACGGTGGGGAAGGGGGGGGGGGAGGGGGGGGGGGGGGGGGGGGGGGGGGGGGGGGGGGGGGGGAGGGAAGTGGAATGGGGGGGAGAGACATTTCTGTTGGGGGGGGGGGGGGGAGGGGCGGACTGTAACTGTGTTCTGAAATGCTTAGAGTTTTGCTTTTATTTATCCAACCACCCCAAACCTCTTGCCTCTCTCTCTCTCTCTCTCTCTCTCTCTCTCTCTCTCTCTCTCTCTGCTCTCTTCAAGGTATGGTGTAAAGATCAGTTTGTCAGAGCTTATCCACTTTCATCTTCAATAAAACATTAGTGGTCCCATTCGGAAATATTTGTCTCTCTCTCTCTCTCTGTCTGTCTGTCTGTCTGTCTGTCTGTCTGTCTCTTTCTCTGTCTGTCTGTTTGCCTCTCTCTCTTTTCTCTGTCTGTCTGTCTGTCAGTCTGTCAGTCTGTCTATCTCTTTCTCTTTCTCTGTCTGTGTCTGTCTGTCTGTCTGGCTCTGGCTCTGTCTCTGTCTGTCTGTCTGTCTGTCTGTCTGTCTGTCTGTCTGTCTCTCTCTCTCTCTCTCTCTCTCTCTCTCTCTCTCTCTCTCTCTCTCTCTCTCTCTCTCTCGTTTACGAGGTAGCGAACTCGTTAATGCCACAGTTCACATTTCTTCGACAGGCGTTGTTGTAGAGGGATGAAATATTGATTGCTGTTCAGGTGGGCTAATTTGGTTTTTGCTTCCGTGTTGTGATGTTGCGTTGTTGTTTTGCCGTTTTATTCTATTTATATTGTAACCCCTCCCACCCCATCTCCCTCCCCCGTACCACATGAACAACCTGTGGAAATGGTAACAAAAGCCTCTCTCTCTCTCTCTCTCTCTCTCTCTCTCTCTCTCTCTCTCTCTCTCTCTCTCTCTCTCTCTCGTTGTTTTTAAGCGTCCTTTCTCCCTCTGTTTCTTTCAACCTAGTTTCTCAGTTTGGTTCATTTTGTTTTCCTGTCGTTGGTGTTTTATTATCACCAGTTCCACCACAACTCTTCCACAAACACTCCACGACATCTCTAAGACATGCTTCTTCCGAATTTTTGATGCCCAGGTACAGCTGGTGCTATTATATGCATCCGAAATGTGTGGGGACACCACAGACTGGACAATATTGAAAAGGTACACGCTCTGGCGTGCAAACGTTTTCTTAAAATCCATCTTAAAGTTCCTAAATAAACTTGTCATGGGGGAAGTGGGGCGTTATCCCCTATATGTAAATTGTGCAGTGAGGTGCATTCGATATTGGCTGAAACTGATAAAGATGGAGGCTCATCGTTTGCCTAAACAAGCATACTTGATGCTTGTAGATCTAGATAAAAACGGCAAAAAATGCTGGGCAACTTTTATAAAGAATATATTATTTAGCCACGGGTTTGGATATGTCTGGCTTGAACAGGGAGTAGGCTGTGAAAAAAACATTTGTTTCACTATTTAAGCAGAGAATGAAAGACATATACATGCAGGAATGGAGTGAGTCTGTTATGAATAAAGATATATATCAAATTTACAGATTGTTTAAAACTAATTTCGAATGTGAAAAATACTTTGATTACATGGACATTAGTTGCTTTAGGAACTGTCTAATAAAGTTGAGGCTTGGTGTGCTACCAATCAATGGATCGATTTTCAAAAGAACGTTCAACAACAGCGCTAATCTTATGTGCAAAATGTGTAACGTCTTAGAAGATGAGGACCATGTGTTGTATAAATGTGTTCTGTATAATGACATAAGGAAAAAATATCTTAACTTTGGTGTCAATCCATATACAGTCTTGTTGATAAATGGGTCTATTTTTAATATTAGGAAGCTTGGTGTATTTCTGTTTAATGCCATGAAGTTAAGGCAAACCTTTGTTGACAGTCTCACACTGGAAAGCTGATTGGTTGTATTGTATGTGTCTTTTAGTTACATGTTAACTTGACCTCATTTCTAGGGGCTGGGGGCCTGCTCTGTATTGCTCTCCTGAAATTAGAATACCCATACACCAATAAACAAATTCCTTCACTATAAACAATTTAAAAAAAAAACAGACAAAAAACCAAACTAACTAACTGAAACAATTCGCAAAAGCATTTACTAAGGGGAAAAAGAAAACAACGAAGTTACACTAGACGTGTTCATCCTTTATGGTGACTCCAGCAGGTGAACCCTGCGGTAAAAACAACAAAATAGTCTGTCTTCATTCAGCAATGACAGAGCATTAGAAATACATGGCACATTAAACATTGCTTCCAAAATAGGCGCTAATTCTAGAAAAAAAATCCGAAAGAAAAGTACCATGAAGCGTCTTAATTACCTTTGTAAAATAATAATGACGCAGGCTAATCAGGATGCCATTTTTTTTTTATGACGCACATTTGCAGACGTCTGCAACCTGGCTGACAAGCAAAGAGTAAACCTGGTCAAATCAGTGTCGCTACAAACGCTTTGAACTCTTTAGCCCAGAAAAGGATGGACGAAGCCTTGGTGCGCGCATTGTGTAACGCTACCTGCAGAGAAAGCGGAATAGGAAACAGTCACTGTACTTTGTAAATCAAAAAAAACAACTTCTGCGCCACAAACCAAGGAGCGGAAAGGGTGGGAGACGAGGAAGACAGGAGTGGATGGAACGGAGGACAGAGGAGGCCATCTGTTCGACAAGGGAAAACGAAACTGACATCTCTCACTACGCGCTGAAGACGGAGTTGAGAAATGATGGGTGAGGAGGCGATGAGAGGACCTGCCCGACAAGAACAGGCCATTTGATATGATCACCATCGGTCCATAAACCCCATGGACCTTGGGACACCACTTGAATTGACAAACCTCCGCCATGCTCGTCTGTCCTCCGCCACTGAATGGGAATCGCCAAGGTCAGGGCTGTCCATTCCTAATGTTGTCCTCTCCAGCTGTTTGTCTGTGTGTCCCCTGCTTCTGTTTCCTGGTACAGTGCCCCGCAAGATCACTTTGGCATTGCCGGATGGTCGAGAGATGTGACTGTATCATTTCATTTATCACATCTTTGCTGTTGTCAGCAGGGGCACTAATGGCTGCTTCGATTCTTTTGCGCACTTCTCAATTGTTGACAAAGGCCCTGTAGGATATGCATAAGATTTTTGAGGTAGCATCACATGTCGAATGCCTGATTTATTATTTGTAGATCTGCGGTCAGGGTCCACGTTTCACCTGCACAGGGAAACAGTGATATTACTATCGTGCGAATCAATCTCACCTTGGAATTGCGTGAGATGTTGATGCAACCATTGGGTCGTGAGTTTTAGGACCGCGGTTCATGCTTGACCATTCTATAGTGGACAGCTGCTCCCAGGTACATGAAACTGCTTACTGGCTTACGCTTTTAGCAACTTTCTTTGATGTCTCTTTTGATGCCTTTGTTATTGTTTGCTATTCATTTGATCTTTTCTGCACCGATTCCTATGTCGTATGCCGCAGGTATTTTGTCTGGGTGTGCTAATTGGTCTAGTTCGTCCTGTCTAGCCAAGCCATCGACGTTAGTGGCAAAGTGTAGACTGGTGATGGTCACACCTTCAATGCCCACTGTTCCAATATAATCTTCTAGTACATCAGACAAGTCTTTCCAGAAAAAAATGTTCAAGAGGGTGGGAGAGAGTGGACAACCCTGTCTGATGCCAACAGTCGTGAGAAATCCTTTGCTTAGGTTGTCATCGTAGAGGACTAGAAGCTGGCAGCTCTTTCACAAAGTTGCTCTTTGACCATAACAAGATTTTTGCTGATTTTGAATTTCCTCATGGTTGCCAATAAGACTGTATGCTGCATCCTGTCAAATGCTTCTTAAAGTCAATGAAAATATGGTATAGATCTTGCTAGTTTTGTAGGTGTTTCTCATGAAGACTTCAGATCTTAAGGTTGTATTTAGTGGTGCTTCTTCCAGCTCGGAAACCTGCTTGTTCTTCAGCAAGAATCTTTTTCTCTTGTGATTTCAGTTTATTGAGTAGAGTCTTCAGCATTACTTTACTCGAATAGCTGATTTGGCTAATCGTGCTTCTAAGATTTAACGGAGTTCCTTTCATGTGGTGGCTTGTCGGCATGTTATGTTTGGCGGATTCCAGCCCTTTCAAAACTACATTTATTGGTTGGGTTTACTCCCAACATGCATAAACTAGCATTGAGTTACACGTTCACAAATGGGAAAGGAGTAATTCTTCCGACTTATCCTCAAAACTGACATCAAAATGCCCCCAAAACAAAGGTGGCTGACTTGTACACTCATCCCAGACAATAAGAGAGTATGAATGTAACCTTGGCAAGTGTATTATTTAGTACAGTTAGCAGAGACAGTGGAGAGAGAAGAAAGTTCAATCGTCTGAGTGTGAAGTCATGTAAGTACACAATGTTTATAACTGCTGTCATTCGCGCGTTCGATATTCAAATGTCTTCTGACCTTCATCCTGTTACTAGACTACTGTATGTTTTTATGTTTAATGACTGCAAGTCTAAATTACTTTTCTCTCCCTTTTTCTGTCCATCACATAGATGCTTCGATCGCTGTGGTCTTTGCTCTCCTGCAGTATCTATCTGTCCATCTACCAGTCAGTCTTTCTACCTGCAATTCTCTCTCTCTCTCTCTCTCTCTCTCTCTCTCTCTCTCTCTCTCTCCTCCATCTATGTCTCTGTCTCTCTCTCTCCCTCTTTGTGTCCTTCTCTGTCTCTGCGTCTGTCTACCTTCTGAGTCTCTCTCTCTCTCCTCTCTCTCTCTCTCTCTCTCTCTCTCTCTCTCTCTCTCTCTCTCTCTCTGTCTCTCTCTCTCTCCTCTCTCTCTCTCGTTTCTGAGAAAAGTGTATATGTGTACCCCTTCATGAGGGGCAATGGCTTATACACGAATAAACTTTTCGAATTGAATATTCTTTCTGTCTTGCTCTCTCCTCTGTCTGCCTGTCTGTCTGTCAGTCTCTGTGTGTGTGTGTGTGTGTGTGTGTGTGTGTGTGTGTGTGTGTGTGTGTGTGTGTGAGTTGTATTCTCTGTGTGTCTGTGTATCTGTCTCTCTCTCTCTCTCTCTCTCTCTCTCTCTCTCTCTCTCATACCCCTCAGTCTCTCTCAGTCACTCTTTCTCTGATTATAACACCTCTCTGACACATGCACACATACCCGCGAATGTAACTACCCTCGGTGGTCGATGACGACCAATTAGTGTCAACAAAAGAGCACACACACACACACACACACACACACACACACACACACACACACACACACACACACACACACACATTTATGCACCCTCACACACACACACACACACACACACACACACACACACACACACACACACACATGCACGCTCACACACACACACACACACACACACACACACACACATTTATGCACGCTCACACACACACACACACACACACACACACACACACACACACACACACACACACACACACACACACTCAACCACCTCAAAGTGGGTCTAGCCAGTGCTGGATAGGGCCTCAAAACCAGCCGTAACTCTTTGAGGACAGCATCAGGAGGAAGTAATCTGACTCAGCTTGCTAGAGTTAACGGGGAGGTGCTAAAACCATTCAGCACCGCCATCTAATACCCCTGAACACAGCAAACCGTCAGGCGTGTATCTATATTAATGAGTGTGGTGAAAGCTCTCATGCAGATTGCATTCATAGGACCCATTTCTTTCGAACCTCTCCTCTACCCCGTTATCGATTCCTGGAGAAATGCACTGACAGGAACCTCTGCTACTGACCTGTTGTGTTCACGTCCTTTAAGGACATCGATATTCGTCAACAGCACGTTTATTGTTATTGAAAACAACAACAACAACAACAACAACAACAACAACACTGTTACGTTTGCTTTTTGTTTTTTTTTAATATAAGCCTCATTCTTTCTCGTCAGAGTGTGAAATGGAGGGGGAAAGAAATTTTCGCAAGCAAAGTGATTATTCTCTCTTTTATGCTAAAGTCAAGGATCTGATTATTTTATTGTTAGATTCTTCGCCCAACAAGTAAGCAAACATTTTCGCTGAGGTGAGAAGAATTATAAAGCCAGTGACTGGAACAGGGCAAGGAGGATAGACAAACAAATCACTGGCCTCATGCCAGTTGGATAATGAAACAAATCATTCGCTTTTCAAGGAAGATAAGATAATCAAGCGAATTATTGGTCTTGGGCATCTAGGAAAAGCAAAATAATCATTGCCCTTATAGCCAAATCCGATAATCAAAAACTAATCTTTGGCCTTAGGCAAGTAGAACAATCAAACAAAACATTGGCCTTTGGGAAGCAGCAGCATCTAACAAGTCATTAGCCTTAGGGAAGTTGGATAAACAAATTATTGGCCCTAGTGATGCAGGATAAACAAACAAGTCATAGACTTTAGGGATGTAGGATATTCAAACAAATCATCGGCCTTAGGGGAGTAGGATAAACAAATCATTGGCCTTAAGGAAGCAGAATAATCAAACAAAACATTGGCCTAGGTAAGCATAATAATCAGACAAAATTTGATAAATGGCCTTCGGGAGATAGGTTCATAAAGCAAATCACTGGCTTAGGTAAGTAGGATACTGACCTTAGGGAAATATGATAATCAATTAAATCATTTGCCTTATAGAAGTAGGATAATCAAACAAATCATTAGCCTAAGATAAGCAGGAAAATTAACCAACGTATTGGCTTTGGTTTAGCAGGATAATTAAACCATTGGCCCTAGGTTAGTAGAATAATTAAATAAATCACGGGCCTCAAGGAAATAGGATAATCAAACAAACCACCAGCTTCAGGAAATAGAATGCTGTAACAAATCATTTGCCTCAGGGAAGTATGAAACTCAAACAAAATCATAAGTTTTTGGAAAGTAGGGTAATCCCCCCCCCCCCCCCCCCCCCCCCCCCAAAAAAAAAAAATGATTGGCCATCGGAAAGTAGGATAACCAAACAAATAAACGGTCTTCGGGAGGAAGGATGTTCAAACAAAGCATTGGCCTCAGGCACGTAGAACAATCAAGCAAATCATCTACCGTAGATAGGTATGATAATTAAGCAAATTATTGGCCTTAGGTAAGCAGGAGAATCAAACAATTGGTCCTAGAAAAACAGGCTGATAATACACTTTTTGCCTTAGGTAAATAGCATAATCAAGCAAATTATTGTCTCTGAGTCAGCAGGATAATAAAAAAGAAAATCATTGGCATGAGGTAAGTTAGGATAAGATAAGATAATGTTGCTTATAGCCCAGCCGACCGCAAAGGGCCATATCAGGGCTGTCACCACGTTAAAATCAACTCACAAGTCATTCATTCACACAATTCTTTCAAATACATTGTCTAAAAACTCAACCAAAATTTGTTAAAAAAATCTTTCCACTGTAAAATCTCAGATCCGATGAAAAATGTTAACCTCTTTCAAGAACTCAAAGACTGCGTCAGGCGGAACATCTCTGAACAAGGTTTTCATGGAATCTGCTGTAAAATGTTTATGTCTCACATCGTGCAAGTCCCAGCACTCTAAATGAGGTAAGTTGGATAATCAAAGACATGATTGGCCGTAGGTAAGTAGGACAATCAAAGAGATTGTAAATCGTAGGGAATAGGATAACCAATCAAATAACTGGCATTATGGAAGGCGAAGTATAAAACATGTCGCTGATCCAAGGCAAGGTGGATAGTCATACTATCGACCTAAGGTCAAGGGAAATTGCTATCCTCTTCGCCTGTAGCTAAGCACTCATTCGGGCCATACGATGGAGTAAGTGCTGGACCTAAGGCAAGAAGGATAATCAAACAAATACCCTTTGAATGTGAAAATGACAACAGAGCAGTCGAGTACACTAATCAGCTTGCAAGCGAGAAATACTTAAAACGATTTCAAGATCACGT
>JADBJO010000689.1:332500-335000 GCA_016801955.1 Conus betulinus | reverse complement strand
GGCCAGATATTTAGTTGACTGTCCTCCTTATTCTTGGGTCCAAGATTTCTTTCTCCATCCTCTTTTTCTTGGACCAAAATTAATGACTCTCCTAATCTGCCAGAGACAGAGATTTCTTTACTACCCTCCTTGCCCTGGGCCAGAATTCTTTTTGATTTTCTTCTTTGTCTTGGGCCAAGGCTTTCTTCGACTTTCTTCCCAGCTTTAGTCTTGGCCAAGGATTACCCTGGCTATCCTCTGTGCCTTGAAATAATGATTCTGATTGACTCTCCTTGGTGCCGAGGGCCAAAAACGTTTCTTTATATATCCTCTTGCCTCAGGCCAGAGATTGATCAGACTCTTCGCCTTGAATTGGATCGACGACTTCTTCTTAGATCTTTCTTGCCTCAAGTCAGGCACTTCTTAGACTATTCTGCTCGCTTGGGTCGATGCCTTTTGAACTGTCCTCTTTGCCGTGGGTCAAAAAAACTTCTTTCGTGTCTTTCCTGCCTCAGATCAAGGATTTTTTAAAGACTATTTTTTTCTAGACCGTTCTCCTTGTTTGGGTTGAGAGGCTCGTTTTTCATTTATTTATCATTACTATAATTCTTGTCCTGGGTCCAGGATTTCTTTAATGTCTTTTGATACCCCCCTTGCCTCGAGCCAAAACTGTTTTACGCTATCCATCTTGCCACTGGACACGGTAGTCTAGCTGGCTATCCTTTATGCAAAAAATGGAAAAAAAAAGGCTATACTCCTCGCAGTGGATCAACACATGGTCCTGTTTCTATCGGTGCTTACTCCGAGACTTTGTTCACAGTTATTCCTGTCTGTCTGTCTGTCTGTCTGTCTGTCTGTCTCTCTCTCTCTCTCTCACTCTCTCTCTCTCTCTCTCTCTCTCTCTCTCTCTCTCTCTCTCTCCTTTGATAACTAATAGGATGATCGCTTTCTATGTGTCTTTGTGTTTTATCTTTTTTTTTTTAAAATTCACTTATTCTTGTTTGTTGTTTCGGTCTCTCTTTTCTTTCTTTAGATTCATCTATGTGTCAGTGCTGCTGGAAAAAAAACACATCATCTATATTCTATCACTTATTCACGAAAACATCTGTGTTTGTTAAAAGTTTTTTAAGTTTTTAGTTACAGTCTCCTCGCCTAGTCGTGCTTAGCTGCTAGTTATGCTTCGTCGCTCCATCAGGGAACGGGCCGCATGAAAGAAGCACGAATTTGTTCATCTGTTACCTTAGATAAAAAAAAATTATCAATCAAGATTAACGATCTCTCTCTTTCTCTCTCTGTCTGTCTGTCTGTCTGTCTGTCTCTGTCTGTCTGTCTGTCTCTCTCTCTCTCTCTCTCTCTCTCTCTCTCTCTCTCTCTCTCTCTCTCTCTCTCTCTCTCGTTGCCACTTCAGCTACATGTTCATTATCCCCCCAAACTGTTGTCCCTCTGTCTCTCTTTCTGTCTGTCTGCCTGTCTGTCTCTTTTGCTCTCTATCTCTTTCTCTCTCTCTCTCTCTCTCTCTCTCTCTCTCTCTCTCTCTCTCTCACACACACACACACACACACACACACACACAAACACTTGTCCATCACTTGTCCGTCCCACACTGTTTTCCGTCTCCCCCACACCATTGTCCGTCTCCCCCCCCCCCCCCCCCCCCCCCCCACACACACTGCTTGTCCATCTCTGCCACATTGTTGTCCGTCTCCCACACACACATTACTTGTCCATCCGTCCCACACTGTTGTCCGTCTCCCCCCACACATACTACTTGTCCATTCGTCCCACACTGTTGTCCGTCTCACACACACACACACACACACACACACACACACACACACACACACACACACACACACACACACACACACACACACACACACACACACTACTTGTCCATCTCTCCCACACTGTTGTCGGTCACACACACACACACACACACACACACACACACACACACACACACACACACACACACACACACACACACACACACACACACACACACACACACACACACACACACACACACACACACACACACACACACACACACACACTACTTGTCCATTTCTCCCACACTGTTGTCCGTGTCCCACACTACTTGTCCATCTCTGCCACACTGTCGCCCATCACACACACACACACACACACACACACACACACACACACACACACCACACACACACACACACACACACACACACACACACTACTGTCCATCTCTCCCACACAGCTGTCCATCTCCAACACACACTTACTGTTGTCCATCTCTCTCACACTGTTGTCCGTCTCCCACACTACTTGTTCATCTCTGCCACACTGTCGTCCATCAAACACACACACATTACTTGTCCATCTTTCCCACACTGTTGTCCGTCCCCCCCCCCCCCCCCCCCCACACACACACTACTTGTCCATCTCTCCCACACTGCTGTCCATCTCCCACACTGTTGTCCGTAGCCCACACTACTTGTCCATCTCTGCCACACTGTTGTCCATCCCCCCCACCCCCCACACACTA
>JADBJO010000689.1:322500-327500 GCA_016801955.1 Conus betulinus | reverse complement strand
ATTGATCCAAACATTGATATGAAATTGATTATAGATCAAACGAATAATCCCACATCAATGATGTCACTTGTTCTTAGGGATTTTTTTTTGTATTACCGATGACATAATTTGCAATATAGAAATACATGAGCTGCTCCACAGCTGATGTCACATTTCAGGCCTTCGCGCTCACTCGTGATCCTGCCTTCGCGCCAGCTGGTGTACCCGAAATAGTCCCATTCATTTAATTTCAAACTGTCTGCTTGGACCCACCTAGCAAGTATCCTGACGGACATATGACAGAACAGAAGGAGAATCTACTGTCAGACGTCAGAAAACTTGTCACAGCAATCTCATTGTGTTGTCTATAAACAAATACTCGACTCCTTAAGCACGGCCTTAGCGTGTTAATTGCTACTGAAATGGATGATTGTGGTGGTGGTGGTGGTGGTGGTGGTGGTGGCGGTGGTGATGATGATGATGATGATGATGTTGACGATGAAGATGATGACGACGACGACAACAACACAATGATGATGATGATGATGATGTTGATGATGATGATGTTGATGATGATGATGAGCTGTGGTATGATGACCATCCAGTTGTCTGTTCTGGCCGTGTGTGTGATGAGCAGGATGGTTCAGGTACCTGTTGTCGCCATGGCACCAGTCATCATCAGCGATGCTGTGACCCAAACTACTTTTTTTCCTTTGTCATATCTGCTTCATTGTCCTTTTTTTTCTTATTCCTATTTTCCCCTTCATGCTCTTGTGGATCCCAAGTTTGTCATCTCATCCAAAAAACTGAAACTCAAACTGCACTTTAAAGTTTGAGAGAGAGAGAGAGAGAGAGAGAGAGAGAGAGAGAGAGAGAGACAGAGACAGAGACAGAGGTGGGGGTTGTGGGTGAGGTGTTGATTAATAAGAAATTAAACACCCTAGGCAAACCTCGAACAGCTGACCCTGGATTTCTGGCTTCTCTTGGGATTATGTAACCAACAAAGCCGCCATTTCAAAATGAAAATGTAGCTGCGATTCAGTTGGCCAAGGGGTGAGGGCAAGGCATTGTCAACGATTATTTTAGGTTATTTTAACCACGATTCAATTGGCTAAGTGCTGAGACAGAACAAGGCAGCATTTCCAACAATCCATATACTTCTAAAGGCGATTCTGTCGTTAAACTTATGTGGTAACGTCTTTCCATAATGCTTGTGCTTCAAAGTTGCGTACTTTTAAACATAATTTGGTAGGTAAAGTGTTGAGAGGTAGAAAATTTTCAACAATGTACATGATACCAAGCACGCTTCTGTTTTTTTTTTTTCACGCTGAGGGCGATATTTCAGCAGCAATCAATGTTAAAGGTTATTCACTTAGCCAAGAACTGAGGCAAGAAGATGTTTTCAACAGGGCAAGATTCTATTTTCAACAATCTTTTTGATTTCAAACGCCGTTCAGCTGGCCAAAGTGCTGAGGACAACAACAGTTTACCATGTTTATCATAGTTATTTTTGAAATTTTGTTTTGTAATTCTTAATGGAAATACTGACAGTAACAGAGAAGTAGCGCCGTCAAGCATGTTGTGTCTGTGTGTTTGCCACGAGTTTGTCACGTAACATGTGCGTTTGTCTGTTACGCAGTCTGTCAAACAGTGTCGTTACAGTCCAAAACTTATCAAATTCAAGTGTACATGCGCGTTCTGCAGGTCTGCTTGGAATCTGCACTGAATTAAGTTTAGCACTGTTTCCTTTTCATGCCGCTTGTTCAAGCAATGTCTAAAAAAAAAAAATGTCCCACAGCCACCTTGCAATGGCGACGTGAGAGAATAGCGTCCTACAGTCAGTCGCAAATAAAAGGAAGATCTATCATGTCTGCGCTCTAAACTCAATAACGTATGGTGGCATAACACAGAGAAAACTACGTCCCATTTTGAGTATTGCCTTATCGAGGAATGATTTAGTTACACTCACGTACTCAATATGACAAGTATCAACAGTGTGTTTGTATTCCTTGCTCAGAGACGCTTTCAGTGGCTCGCCGTGTTTTCACAGAACGGATGACGACAGGATCCCCAGGGATTAGCTAAACTGGCAACAAGCACCAGAACCGACGGCGGACCAGCCCTACACTTCAGGGATGTCAACGACAGAGACACAGGCTGCCAACATATATCCTGCAAAGCGGAAGTCTTTGGCATCTGACAGCATAACACAGAGATTAGCAGTGAGATCAAAGATGGACAGAATGGACCAAACAAGAAACGTGAACAACACCAGCCACGAAGCGGTTAGCGTCGCGAACTCCCATCTGGGTGGTCGTGGGTTCAGTTTCCAACAGAACCATTTATTTGTGGGATTTTTTTGCCCCGGTCATCTCTTACCTAGACCTGAGTTTACCATGGACTCAACTGGAAGACCGGCACCATACAATTTTATCCAATTAATGGATCTGTCTTTGAGAGTGTTGGTCAAATTTCCTGACCAACATTGCACGTGAGGTGTCTCTATCTCTCTTGGGCCTAGTCGACGCCAGCATGTATCATGAATATTAAGTGCAGAATACAGCCCTATCGTGCAGCCTCAGACCACAATGGAAGCCCGTATCATGATATCCTCACCCTCATCCCCATCGATCATCATTAAAATTGTCTCAAATTCTGTAGCCCTTAAGGCGATTTTCTTCACCACGTCTATACCCTTGCAAAAGCTCTGCCAGGGCCAAGAGTATTGACAAGTAAATAGAAGCTTTCGAAAGACGGACGTGGTGGCTCTTTCCTGCGTATTCTGGATCAGAACAGGCACACTGGATCAGAACAGGCACAATTGAACATCACTCAACAGCAGTGCAGTGTCTCCTCCGGCGGGTTGTCTCATGGCGACCTGACATCGACTGCTCCCTTGTACATTGCCAGCCCAGGGCCTGTGGACGTGGAAGCTGAACGTGCGGCGTGGAGGCAGTGACACTGAGGTGGCACTGAGGTGACATTGAGGTGGCATTGAGGTAACATTGAGGTGGCACTGAGGAGGAGACAGAAGAAAAAGGAAACGTGAATAATGGAAGCAGAAGAGTGAAAGTGCACCCTGGACTGCAAAAGTCTGCGGAGTTTGTTTTGTTTTGTTCTCACTCACCTCAGCAGCAGCAAGACCCTCCCGTTCGGAGTTGCTCCTTCAGCTGCATTAGATGTGGCAGATGAGCCAGCTGATTACCTTCAATAGTGGCACGTCACATCTGCGTGTCTCTTGACAGTCACCGAGAATGTTAACAAGGTAGATTGTTTGGTAGATTTTTCTTTCTTTCTTTCATAGTTACTAAGGAAGGGTTCAACGACGGATCTTTCATTTCCAGCTTTGTTTCTGTTAGAAATGACCTGATCGGAAGAAATTAAAAGGATACAGCGTCTGTGTCACATCTGGTCATTTGTCAAGATAACTATAAACTGGAGTTCGTTTTTTTTTTTTCACCAAAACACGCCTTTCTCAATCTCCTCCTCTTCCATCCCCTTTCAAACACTTACCGACTTACACTTGACATGCGCGTGAGTGCACGCGGGCGCGCACACACGAGCGCGCACACACACACACACGCGCGCGCACGCGCGTACGCACGCACGCATACGTGCGCGCGCGCACACACGCGATATCGTTATGTTTCTACCCAATTTTCCAAAAACAATGGTGATGCTACTCAACCTCTCAGATATGACATTAACCTCTCCATTCAGACCTTGAGCAAACACGTATTCCGAACATCTTCTGAAATATGGATGGAAAGGTCCGACCGGACCAGCTGCGACCGGCAAGGTCTCTGTTCCCGCCCCCCCCCCCCCCCCCCCCCCCCCCCAAGGGTGGGGGATGCGTTGGAGGGCCCTGAGTGACAGACCAGGTTTCCGACCTGCTGGACAAACCACCTACCGAGAGCATGTCGTCTGCCTCACCGACCAACAAGCTCCATGGCTCTCCTGACAGTAATTAGCACTAATGGACCGGCCAAGACACCCTCTGCTGTCGGATTTGCTGATGGCATTGATTGCTCCAGCTCCCCTGCCTCTCTGCTGCGCGCGGTGCATGCATGCTCTCGGTTAGTTAGTCCCTGCTGAATATGGAAGAATGGTAGAGGGTGGGGGTGGTGGTGGGGGAGGGGGGGACGGGGGGGGGGGGGGAGGGGGGAGTGGAGGGGGAGGGGAGGGGGATGTGGGGAGGGAGATGTTTCATTGCTTGGGCAGTAAGATGCAGAGTAAGCACATAAGGTAAGGTGTTTCGACTTTCATCCGAAACTGTTTAGAAAAAAATCGTTTTGACCATGAACTTCATATAATCTTGTCAACCAAAGTCTTTCAAAGAAGAAATAAAGCTTGAACAAACATACATAAGAGCGCTCGCGCACACACACACACACACACACACACACACACACACACACACACACACACACACGCACACGCACACACAGACGCACGCACGGATACACACACATACACACACGCACCCACGCACGCCCCACACGCGCGCGCACGCACACACACAGACGCACGCGCGCACGCCCGCGCACGCACACACACACACACACACACACACACACACACACACACACACACACGCACGCACGCACGCACGCACGCACACGCACACACGCACGCACGCACACACACACACACACACACACACACACACACACACACACACACACACACACACACACACACACACACACACACACACACACACACACACACACACACACACACACACACATATGTACACCGCAGAAATACACATACACGGACATACACACACGCGCGCGCGCGCGCGCGCTCGACATACAACACACGCACACACGCACGCACGCACCACACACACACACACACACACACACACACACACACACACACACACGCACGCACGCACGCACGCACGCACGCACGCACGCACACATACCACACACACACACACACACACACACACACACACACACACACACACACACACACACACACACACACACACACACACATACACTCACTAG
>JADBJO010000689.1:297500-317500 GCA_016801955.1 Conus betulinus | reverse complement strand
GTGAGGGGACACTGTACTTACATACTGTCCACAGTGGTCACTGGCAGGTGTGAGGGGACACTGTACTTACATACTGTCCACAGTGGTCACGGGGACACTGTACTTACATACTGTCCCCAGTGGTCACTGGCAGGTGTGAGGGGACACTGTACTTACATACTGTCCCCAGTGGTCACGCGCAGGTGTGAGGGGACACTGTACTTACATACTGTCCACAGTGGTCACTGGCAGGTGTGGGGGGGACACTGTACTTACATACTGTCCCCAGTGGTCACGCGCAGGTGTGAGAGGACACCGTACTTACATACTGTCCACAGTGGTCACTGGCAGGTGTGAGGGGGACACTGTACTTACATACTGTCCACAGTGGTCACTGGCAGGTGTGAGGGGACACTGTACTTACATACTGTCCGCAGTGGTCACTGGCAGGTGTGAGGGGACATTGTACTTACATACTGTCCGCAGTGGTCACGGGGACACTGTACTTACATACTGTCCGCCGCAGTGGTCACGGGGACACTGTACTTACATACTGTCCGCAGTGGTCACGGGGACACTGTACTTACATACTGTCCGCAGTAGTCACGGGGACACTGTACTTACATACTGTCCGCAGTAGTCACGGGGACACTGTACTTACATACTGTCCACAGTGGTCACGGGGACACTGTACTTACATACTGTCCACAGTGGTCACGGGGACACTGTACTTACATACTGTCCACAGTGGTCACTGGCTGTGCGTGCTGCAGTGTTGACTGCCCCCATATGGATTTGTGTGTGTGTGTGTGTGTGTGTGTGTGTGTGTGTGTGTGTGTGTGTGTGTGTGTGTGTGCGTGCGACTCTGTTATGTTTGTGATTTTCGTTTTTCCATTTTTTAACAGAGAGGGAGAGATGTGTGTGTGTGTGGGGGGGGGGGGGGGGGGGGGGGGAGGGGGGGGGGGGGGGGGTGTGTGGCATTGAATCAAAGACCTACAGACGGTTTAATTTGATCAGCTTTAAGGACGTTACTAAGTTATGTATACTATGAATTGAATGTACGTATTATGGAAATCGTTGTATATTGCTGGTTTTTGTGTTGTTGTTGTTGTTGTTGTTGTTGTTGTTGTTGTGTTTTTTGCAAGGATGGACGACAGCCCTGAGTAGACCCTGTATGGGCGGCTAAGTATAATTAAGGAAAAATCCCAACACCAACAATAAACGAATAAATAAAATTTCTCTCTCTCTCTCTCTCTCTCTCTCTCTCTCTCTCTCTCTCTCTCTCTCTCTCTCTCAGTTGAAGACACTATTGCAAAACGGAAATGCTGTCATAATGAGAGAAGTTGCTATGTTTGTACATTATGCTTTACGTTTCAGAGAGGAACAGTTGAAATGGAATGTTAAAAACTAAGTTTGTTACTTTTGTTATCACCAAATGAGCATCCTTCTTTTTGAAAATTTTTCTATATAAATCGTTAATTTTCAATAGCTAAAACAATTTCACGTTACATGTCTCATGTGGACAGGCTGGAGACCTCACATTAAAGTCACGAGTTCACGAGTTCTCTCTCTCTCTCTCTCTCTCTCTCTCTCTCTCTCTCTCTCTCTCTCTCTCTCCTCAGTCACACTCCCCACACATACAAACAAGCGCACATGCACGCACATGCAAAGAAACAACAGGAGCTGTATCTGAAAAATCTTTAATCAACACAAAACGTGCATGTAACAGGCTACCCACAAAACATTTCTCTCCACTATCAGAATCAATTGCAATGAAATGCATGACAGGTAGTATGTATAGATCATGACATTTATCATTTCACGGTGAATTACTTGCTTAATTAAATGAAGTGAGTAAAAAATATCAAAACAAAGTCCTTCATATCAATAGACACAAACAATATACAGCACATGCCCAGTCAGCTGAGTCAATTATTCAGAAAAAAACAAATCAAACAAAAATGGAAACTCAAACCAGACCAGACTTTCATCAAAATTTGACTGTCTTAATTTTGTGCCTTTTAAAGAAATCGTAAGGAATGCGATGAAAAACAGAAAAGGACCGACAGCTGGTGAAGAAGCACATATAGACAGACAGACAGACAGACACACACACACACACACACACACACACACACACACACACACATATATATATATATATATACATATATGCATGTATGTTTGCATGAATGCATGTGTGACACGTACATATATATATAGAGAGAGAGAGAGAGAGAGAGAGAGAGAGAGAGAGAGAGAGAGAGAGAGAGAGAGAGATGTGAGAGCGACAGGGAGGAGGGGGGGGGGGGGGGAGAGGTAAAGAGAAAAGAGAGATCACACAGCTTGTTTCATGAAGGCATGCTCTTGAAAAAAAAAGAAAAGTCATTTAAAACTCATATAACAGGTATTGGCTGAACTCGAAGACGGTGGTGTGTGGAGGTTCGGGGAATGAGGACAGGGGGTGGGGTGGGGGCGGGGGCACTTTCGGGTGAGCAAGAAATATCATTTTCTCCTCTCACTAATTTTCTGATTGAGGATTTCACTGTTCTATGTTTAAAAAAGAAACATTTCAGTTCCTGTTTATTTTCGTCAGTTTCAACGTCCTTTTCATTTTTTTTAATCAACTATTTGTCATCAGTTTGCTTGTTCTCTTACTAGTGATTCCTCTGTGTGTGTGTGTGTGTGTGTGTGTGTGTGTGTGTGTGTGTGTGTGTGTGTGTGTGTGTGTGTGTTGTGTGTGTGTGTGTGCGTGCGAGTGTGTGTGTGTCTGTGTGTTCATTTAGAAAGTGTTGATAAGATTGCGATATCCCATTCAAATATGTCTTAATCTTCGATTAGATCTTTCCCGATCATTAATGTCTCTATCAGATATATCTATTTCCGATTCAGCACTCTCTTCATCTAACTTTTAATTGTCTACACATGAACTCGTCAGTCACTTATTTCTTGATCCAGGATTTCAATTTCTATTTCTACTCCCAAGATTCTTCATCCGAATTTTTTTTTTTTTTCAGTTCCACGTTCACTACTACCCAAAAAGGTTTTGTTAAACAAGATTGCTGTGCATGGCCAACGTTTTAATATTGAATTTATTTATTTTATCTATTTTTAGTGAATTATGTGAGTTTCATATTCATTCATTTTCCTTTCATAGAGATGTCTTCAAACGACACGCAGTAACGGTCTGTTAATCACACCTGCAGATTGCACTCGCAGTTTGGAGCTGACGCCCACATTGTAGAGGACCGCCTGAACATCTCTGACTCGAAATATCTGTCTTCAAAAATGCGTTCTATAATCCACAGAATTTGACGTAAAGAGTCGTGACCAGATTTGTTGAGTACTAAACATATACAGTATGGACTTTCATGAAACAAAAAAAAGGGGAAATTTAAAAAAAAAACAAAAACAAGACATCATATTCACCAATGGAGTAACTTATCTACCTGTCTTTCTATCAACCCTGAATATAGGGTTGTTTCTTTTTTTCTACAAAAAGATTGAAGAGCAAGTTGACGACACCGAAAGGGAATGATTCATGTTACTTCTCAAAACTGATTTCTTCAAAACTGAGGATCCACAAGGTCAACTATCCAGCCGTCAGCAGATGTCTAGAACATGGAAATTTCATGGAAGCAACTCTAGACTAAAAAAAAAAAAAAAGAAGTTAGAGTTTGGAAAAATGTGCCAAGGATTATGAGGCAGAAAATACAAGAAAAATAAGTCATAGAATTCGGATGAAACCAAAAGCAACGAAGGGATGCTCTCTGCTTGAAGCACCTTGATGGTCTCAACAACAGAAGGGAATAGAGATTTCATTTCAAAGGGGGCTTCGGCAAACTTGTAAAACATCAAAAGAAAAAGCGATGGCTGTCCTTAGCCTTCAGATGAAAGCAAATGTGGAGGTGGAAATGGAGAAGAAAGAGGAGAGAAACAGAGCGCAGGGAACGAGATATATCGAACTGCATGACAGGCTGTAGAGAACGCCATGATGGTACCGGAAACCAGTCTCCATCTACATAGAAAAACCGAAGAGATTTCTGACCAACTCATTGTCTTCAGACAGGGTTCATCACTCCAGAACACCCACAAACGTGAAGCATGCACCACGGTGTTAGAATCGCATTCACCAGCGCTACTACTTTCCCACCTTAGTTTTCGCCGACCACGAAACGTGACTGTGTGAAAAGGCAAGGTCGCCATTTTGATGACGCACGCGCAGTCGACTTCTCACCTGACACGACCCAAATGGAAGGCGGTTAACTCTCAATGGCCATTTGGCATGATCCCAACATAAAGAATGTCACTCTATACAGCCGAAAAATGCCCAGCCTATGTGCAGATGACTGACACACAACTCTAAATTCTGCCTAGTTCGATCTTCAGATGTCTTGCTTTGATGAAGGGGACAATCACTAACGTAGGGGATTGCTGCTGTTCCGAGTTGGCAGGCTTTTTTTTTTTTTTTTTTTTTTTTTGTTTTTTTTGTTGTAGTTTGGTATCGCAGCATTCTACATTTCATGTACCGCTGGAAAATCCACAGTAAAAAGTACGGATTCCCTTTTGCAACCCAAAATTGGCTAAGCTAGTAGGACATATTTGTACACACACACACACACACACACACACACACACACACACACACACACACACACACACACAAAAGACCCAAAGCAGACATGGCGGTGGCTGGAGTTGTGTTACTGCGTTGTCGTGAAGGAAAATACGGCCACAGAGAGATAAACCTGTACGGCCAGCGGGGGTGTTACGACCCCCAAGCATGGAGATGCATGTGCGGAGCGTTGAGTCCTTCACTCCTGGACTATACACCCCTGGGAGCTTTTACTAGCCCTCTCAGAGGAGAAGAGAAGAGAGAGAGACAGAGACAGACAGAGAGAGACAGGGACAGAACAGACGGGAGAGAGCTAGGACAGAGAGAGAGAGAGAGGAGAGGGAGAAGGGAATGAAGAAGAAGAGAGGAGAGAACAGAGAGGGAGCGAGACAGAGAGACAGTGCGAAGACACGAGAGGGAGAGAGGAGAGAGAAGAGAGAGGGAGCGAGACAGACAGAAGAAGGACAGAGAGATCATGAGGAAGGACAAGAGGGAGCCAGAAAGAGAGAGAGGAGAAGGAGAAGGTGGAGGAAGAGGAGTAACAAGAGGGGAGAGAAGACAGAGAGAGAGTGAGAGGGAGAGAGAGAAGAGGGGAGAAGGCGAAGAAGATGACAGAATAGAGGAGAAGAGTGTGACAGACACATGAGAAGAGGGAAGAGAGTGGGGGTGGGAAGAGGGAGAAGGGGGAGATTCTTTTTTTCGTTTGTTAGGTGGATCTGTAAGAAGGACAGAGAAGAGAGGAGAGAAGATGAGAAGAGAGGGAGAGAGAGGAAGGAGAGGAGGAGAAGAGGGAGGGAAGGAGAGAGGAGATGGAGGGAGAGCAAGGGAGAGAGGGGCAGAAGGAGAGAAGCGTGAACAGGAGTCGAGGTATCAAGCAAACTTGAAGGAGAGCGGAAGAGACAGGTTGGAAATCAACAGCAAAAACGAAGTCAACGTTCCATCAGTAATATCACAACGGTGGGGGAGGGGCTGTGTGGATGGTGAGGGAGTTGAACGGAGGAGGATCTTTTTTGTCAGGGGAGGGAGGGGTGAGGGAGTCTTAGGGGTTAGGGGAACAAGCACAGACACTGGGGACTTCTTCGAGATGGGAGAAGGGGTAGTTTCACAAAAAGAACAATTAAGAAAAAAGGAGGGGAACAGTAACCAGAGCACAAAGACAGGAGGCAAACGAAAAGGAAGGGAGAAGATGTTCTTTTAGGAACGAGAGGTAATGAGAGGACATTAACTGAAGGAGGAGATCTGTGAGGGCTGAGAGAGTTTTCTTTGTAACATTAGGGGTACAGCTGAAGAGGCACAATCACATTGCAGAGGAGACTGAGAGAACGAGAAATCAGGGAGAAAGAGGAGATGATGGACAGGAGAGGGAGGAGAGGAGGGGGAGGAGGGAGAGAGTGGGAAAAAAGGAGGAGGGAGTGAGAGAGGAGAGCAGAGAGAAGGGGGAGACAGCAAGAGTAGGGAAAGAGGAGAGGGGGGAAGAGCCCGAGGAGAGACGAGGAAGAAGAGAAGAAGGGAGGGAGAGAGAGGGAGAGATGAACGGAGAATGGGAGGATAGAGGGCGGAGGGAGACAGAGAAGGACAGACGAGAGAGATGAGAGGGAGGCAGTGAGATGAGAGAAGAGGGGGTGAGTGAGGTGAGGAGAGGAGGGGGAGAGAAGAGAGGAGGAGAGAGGACAGGGAGAGAAAGAGCGAGGAACGAGCAGGGGAGGGGTGGAGAGGGAGAGGAGAGAGGAGAGACAGGAAGAGAGGGAGAGAGAGGAGGGGGGAGAAGAGAGAGAGAGGGAGGAGATGGGAAGAGGGAGACGAGGGATGAGGGAGAGAGAGGGAGAGAGGGGCGAGAGAGGAGAGAGGAGAGAGGAGATGGGGGGGGAGGGGAGAAGGGAGGGGCGAGGAGGGGGGGAGAGGGAGGGGAAGAGCGGTGGAGAGACGTGCGTGGAGAGAAGGAGAGATCTGGACAGAACAGACGGGAGGGGCGAGGGAGGAAGTTGTGGGAGACAAGGAGAGAGAGAGAGAGCGGAGAGGGAGAGAGGAGAGGGAGTTGGAGGGAGGGCGGAGGCGGGAAGAGGCATGAGGAGAAGGAGGAGACGGAGAGTCAGAGGAGGAGAGAGGTAGAGAGGAGGAGGAGGGAGGACCCGGAGAAGGGACGGAGGCGGGAGAATTGAGAGGGGGGGGGAGAGAGAGGAGGGGGGGAGAGGCTGTGGAGGGGAAGAGGAGAGAGGGAAGTGGAGAGGGGGGAGGAGAGTGGGGGAGGGAGAGAGGGCTGGAGAGGGAGGAGTGAGGAGGTGCAGCAACAACATAGGAACAGAAGTTCGTGTTGTGTATCAACAAACTGGAACTAATCATCTACAGCATGGAAATCAACAGCCCAAAAGTGGTCCACGTCCATCAGTAATCTCCCCACGGTGGTGGTCCCGTGTGTTTGGATGCAAGGCAACAGTGAAGCTCATCTGGACCTCGTTCGAAGTTAGTTACACAAGCACAGGACACTGGAGACTTCTTCTGCCATGAGAGAGTCATCACAAAAGTAAAATTAAGAAAAAAAAAAAAAATAACAAAAAACAACCAGTGAGGCAGAACTCTTCTTAAGTAATAAAGAGTCTTTTCAACAAGGGAAGGGACGGACATTAACTGAAGGACGTGTGTCTTGTTAGGGCTTTGTTTGAGTGTGCTGGTCAACATTAGGTACAGTGAATATCCCAATCACAGTGCAGACACACTGACAGTACCCGTAGACATCACCGTCAATTAATATCCATCATTCATCATCTCAGTAATCCATTGGCGTCGTTATCATTTCCACCCATTAAGAAAAAAACAAAAAAAACTTTAAACTCGTCAGACAAGAACGAGAAGCATATGAAACAAAAGAGTTTACAGTTGTCAAGAGGCAAAACACTGAGACGAGAGAGGAGAGAGACGGAGAGAGAGGAGAGAGAGGGAGAGAGAGATGAGAGCAGAGAGGAGGGGGAGAGAGGGGAGGAGCGGGGGGGGAGAGAGAGGGAGAGAGAGGGAGGGAAAGGAGAGGAGGAGAGAGACGAGAGAGAGACGAGCGTGAGAGAGGGGTTTGGGTCAAGAAGAGCTAAAGAGGATGTAAAACACGAGAGAGAGGAGCGAGGAGAGAGAGAGGATCGAGAGGATCCGGAGAGAGGATGAGAGGACGAGGAGGGGAGAGCAGGAAGTAGTGGAGGAGACAGAGAGGAAGACGAGATGAAGAGAGTGAGAGAGGAGGAAGAGAGAAGTGCGAGAGCAGAGGACGAGGGAGGAGAGGAGGAAGAGGAGGTGCGCAGGAGGGTAGAGAGGGGAGAGATAAAAAGGGAGAGCCGGAGCGGAGAGAAGGGGGAGAGAGATGAAGAGGAGGGGAGAGGGAGGAGAGGGGGAGAGAGGACGAGAGAGGGAGAGGGGGAGAGAGGTAAGAGGTAAAACACTGCATAATCAACTTCAGGTCATTGGTCCTTTTCGCGCACACGCAACAAACATGCGCACCTCCAATCGCATTTTGCTGCTGCTGACTGGAGGTTCGAGTCTTCACAGCCATCAAGCCTGCTTTGCTCCACAACCTTACTGTCCGTAGGTAAAGCTGCGGTCCTCAAGGCACTCTCCACAGACCAATATCAACAGTGCGCTTATTGCCAAAGTACCCACAGCCAAACGGTAGCGCATTTCAGCATTTGCCAATGCATAAAGCATTTGTTTAAAACGACAGTCATGTTCTGTCGTGAACAGATTCATTTTGAACAGCTTATAACGTGTCCATTCAGTATCATTAGTCCCAAGCGATGATAATAGTATTGGCAGTTGAAGTAGTAGTAGTAGTAATAGCAGTAATGTAGTAGTAATAGCAGTCATCATCGCAGTAGTAGTAGTAGTAGTAGTAGTAGTAGTGATAGTGATAGCAGAAACAAGAGCAACAGCAGCAGTAGCAGTAGCGGTACTATTATTACTATCATTGTTATCATCATTGATACGTGAGTCTGTTTTCTGTTTTTGAAAGCCTTGAGTGATTGTAGTCTCAACACCAAAGAATTTTTTTTATCACAATATCACTAAAAACCACAACAAACCATTCACAACACACATTAATATACAAATGTCAATTTAACCCCCCCAAAAAACATATTGGGTTGGATCATTCGTTAGAGAGGGTGCATTAGAATTTTTCTGGTTCATTCTGAAACAACAAAAAGAATAGCATATATACAACAAACAGTTCTGGGACAAACATTTTGTATTTTCTTTTTTCACCTTTTGTACTGGTGCCATTAATCGTTTTTTTTTTTCTTCTTTCCTCCAACATGAGTTCAGTGCCGTGTGTTTTAGTCTGTCCTGCTAACAAGTCTTTAAACAGAGAACGCACACTTTAAGTCTACGTATTACAGTTATTCATTACCGTATGATATCTCAATGACTGGTTCTCTGTGGAACACTGACGACACAAAAAATTAGTTCTGTTTTATTCCTGCACAAAGTAGACGTTCTGGAATTCTCTGCTGATGCTGTAGTATCGCCTTGCCACTGCCCACACACTCTGGGATGTTATGCGACCTATGACCTCTCAAACATTTGAACAGCAGAAATATGGAGTAATAGATCTGGGGGATGTCAGTTTTTCAAACTGGTATTTGATTCTTTCCGCGAAGGAAGTAGCGAACTTCTTCGTGTGGTTACACCAGGTCCATAAACCTTAGAGCTTCAGTCGTCCTGCTGATGCGAGGTCAGCACTTTCTCCATCTGATGACGGTCCACTCCCATCGACTGGTGACTGGGATGGCATTGGGAAGTGGCGAATATTGTTTGCACTAAACATCTTACCTACCACGCCTCTCTGTGATCCAGTTATGCTGGCCATTACAATGACGTGCAAGATAACAGTTGTGCTAGCGTCGACACTTAAATATGATGTTGGTTAAAAATGCAATGATGATGTTCGCAACAATGTAGTGATAATGTTGGCAACAATGTAATTACTATGTCGGCAACAAAGTTGTGATCATGTTGGCAACAATGTCAATATTATGTCGACAACAACTGATAACGTTGGCGATAATGTAATTATTGTATCGGCAACAACGTCAACCCTCGTACTTCATTCCTCTCGACTTCTCACAATTCCGTCTGTATTATTCCCGGATTATTCTGACTTCACGTCAAATTCGCATGGCTGCAGGATGTGTGTGAATGCCAGTTTAAGTGTAAGGGTAGCTCTAAACTAGTCTGCACTGTATTCTTTTCCTAGCACTTGCCTGCATCGTCAGTGATTACTTTGATGAAAACATAGACTAGACAAGACATCAAAACACATACAGGTTTGCACACTAACATGGAGCCGGGTATATCAAAAGACCCGGTGGACACAGGACATCCTTTTAGCACTGAGGAAGTATCTCACACGGCATAGTGGACGTCAGGTGTCCATTCCAAACATGCTCTGACTGTATCAGACGTGTGTGTGTAAATCATAGCAAGCAGAGACCAGCTCTAGCAACGGCGAGAATGGAACAATGTATCTTCAATTGTCACATTACACGTGCATCCAGGCTTGTATTTACATCGTCCACGTCGAACACAAAAAATACAGAGAGAGAGAGAGAGAGCAGAGGACAGAGACAGACAGACAGACAGACAGACAGACGGACAGGCAGAGAGAGAGAGAGAGAGAGAGAGAGGGGGGGGGGGGGGGGGGGGGGAGAGAAGATTATCAATTGTAGGCATGTTCAATTAGGATACGACAAGGAAAAAACAGTTTTCTTGGACACCTAAAGGTTTCATAGCAGCATGGAAGCCGCGATGTGTCAATGTATGTAAGACCAAATGTTGACTAACATCGCAAATAGCATAACAACATTGCTTTGCTCCCTTTGATTCCCCTTTCAAAATCATGACCAGATCTCTCGCAGGTTGGATTACGAATTCATGCAAACAGGACAGAAACTAACACACAAAATACTCCATTCTCAGCCAAACGAAAACCCTGAGAAGTGTCCTGGACATGTGTCGATGGCAATTCTCTGAAGGTGTAAGTGTCCCTTTAACTGTGTGTAGGCAAGACTTAAAACTGATGTAAGACTAGGACAGCACCACGACTTGTTCAGCAACAGGCAAATGTGATGATATTTGTGGATTTGTTCATCGGAAGAAATTACTATATCAGAACGCAAAAACCATGAAGGTTACACTGCATCGAAGTTTGAATTTGTGCACTTATTTTCCAAGTTTAGAAGCAAAATCTGTTGAGCTTTTTTTTTACCGTTTGATTATCAATAAAAGGATCACGTACTTTGGCTGTGGAAAAGAGTGCCCAAATGTGTTTTGAGTGCCTCCATTGCTGAATATAGACCATTTATGTACAACGTTCATTGAAAAGTTGCTACAAGCAGTGTTCATTGCGTTCTTCCAAATACACACACACACACACACACACACCACACACACACACACACACACCACCAGAGAGAGAGAGAGAGAGAGGAGAGAGAGAGAGAGAGAGAGAGAGAGAGAGAGAGAGAGAGAGAGAGAGAGCGAGAGAGAGAGAGAGAAAAGGGGGGCGGTTAGGATGCTGTTTAATCAACGTAATTACACAAACGCTAAGCTCCAGGCAACGGCTCTCTTATGCATCGAACAAAAAAGCCTGTTTCATATTTTGAAACAGCTTTTTGTTTTGCACATTATTAAGAAAAAAGCAGCATTACTTGTAGTCTTTACCTTTGTATTTCCGCTCTAGAACGGTCAATTAGCTGAACTTCGCACCCATCTTGCTCTGTTCCTCAAACTGTGCTCTTCATCATTACTTTTGTTTAAAGAACAAACCGAACAAGAAAATACTTAGTCATACACGTCTAAACTACAGTTTACAGAATGCGAAAATCAATCGAGCCAATCTTACAGAACTTGATATTACACCAGCAAAATCAAGTACACTTAATCATGAAGGCAACCACCTGTTTGGCACAGAACATATGAATGCCATTTTATGCGCGCGCGCGCGCGCACACACACACACACACACACACACACACACACACACACACACACACACACACACACACACACACACAAACTATTTGGTCCACTGTGTTTTTTTTTTGACACAGAGGAACAAAACAGATCGTGAGAAGACCATGTTGCTCTCTGTGTACTAACCTTCTGACCCTGTAGACAATTCGACTTGTGCTGACATGGAGTAAAGCCAAGGAAAATGAAAGGAAAAGGAAAGCGCCAAACACTGCCACTCATAGATTCCGATCAATAATGGCACGAGTGGGCTCGGTTTGTATAATGATAAGGACCCTCCTGAAAGTGTTCTTGAAACAAATAAAGGTTAGTATGATAAGGGACCAAAACACATTTGTGACCTACAGTGCGACATTTAATCTGTACAAAGCTTATAGAGGCAACGACTGCAGTAAAAACGATCTCCACTTCCATGCTAGCTAACACAGACGAACGCTCCCAACAATGTGATCCAACGTACTCCAATCAAATGACATGTTTCCACATGTACGTTCAAAATGAGACGGACATGCACTGAATCATATTCTCGCATACATCTAGTTTAAAAGAGCGGTACCAAACTGGAATGTCTTTGGATGTACTCTTTGACAGTGTGCTTAACGATAGGGATCTATCCCTCCCATGGACGTAAGGTGAAATGGTAGGGACAGGCAAGTAAGTACCCCTCCCCCCCCCCCCCCGCATCCCACCACCCCTACCTGCAACAAGTGACTCCCCACCAGTGAGTGAACTGATTTTGTGGCCTAGTGGAGCAACTATCAATAGTGTTCACGACCAGCAACATCACAGACACACGTTCAGAATAAATAACGTAAAGTACATCATGCACATGCACTCTTCACCAGCCAAGGTAATCTCAGGAAGTGTGTACCGTGGACGAACTAGTCTGATCAGAGGTATAGCCAACACTGAGAACACAACAATAGAGATCATGTTGTTCCAGAGTAGAAAAAAGAAAGGAAGAAAAAGAATTCAAAAAAAAAAAAAAAAAAAGAAATGCAAAAAATCAAGTCTGTACACAGTGTTGCACGACACGTTGCTTGGATCACCATGGGAACAAAGTCACGTGCAACCTGTCAGACTGTGCGATGATGAGCAGGTCGGCACGGAGCTCTGGCTCAGAGCAGTCAGCATCAAGACCCACGTTGGAAACGAATCACAGTCCCACTGCTTGGAGAACGAACAAGTCTTCTGTATGTACACCCCCCCTTCACGCGCTGCAGTCTCAAGCATCTTCACAGCTGCTGTGTGTGTGTGTTTGTGTCTCTCTCTCTATCTCTCTCTCTCTCTGGCTGTACATTCCATCTCACAGCACTGCTTCAGGAACATCCTGTGGCCACAGTACCTTTTTACATGCTGAAGTATTTCTGTACATTATTGATTTGTGTGTTTGTCTAGCCCGATGTTTCAAACACCTTTGATTTATGTACACACAATTACACAGTGTAATTTTTTTTGCACAAGCTTTCATGTAAACTTTCACACATGTGCCTCCCCGTGCACATGCCGTTCTGTTCTATACACATCTTTGCAGATATTCCTGTTCCTGTTTTCTCGTGTCCCGTCACCCTTTCTGCCCAGTCCAGAGTTGAATAGGACTGAGTTTTTAGCTGGAGATTTTTCTCAACGCACCACGTCTTGAACCATTTTTATTTTAACTGAAGAAGCATTGGCCTCTGTGGTCATCCTATGGTGGACTTCCTTCTCTCTGTGGATTTTCGTGGTTCAGTGTGACAGTGCATGAGCATGACTTTGCCCTAAATATTACTCATAGATGATGGTGTTACCTATTCACCATGAATGTGATTAAGCCCTGTTTTGAAACTGATATCGTATTTGATTCGCCTCTGATGCAAAAAGGTCTCTTCTTTTTTCCTAAGGATAACCGTTGACAGTCCATTGTGTTTGGAGCGCATGGTTTGTACATTCGGACTACATCTTGGAACGCATCTGCGGGAAGCATGTCAGGGACTATTTCTGTCTAATGATTTAAGACCGTTATTGCCAGTCTACTGTTCGTGCTTGGAGAACTTCTATTGCAATTTCTTATCCGTATTTTGGAGGCAAACTTTGCCAGTTCCTTTTTGTGCTAGAGGTATTTACTGTTGCAGTTTCTGTCTACAATCTGACAGTCATTTCAACAGCTCCTTTTGTGTTAGCAGCATTTCTATTGCAGTTTGTGTGCATCTTTTGATTTTATTTGTGTCTGTACTTGATTTTGTGTTGGTGTGAGGCGTGTGCTTATTTTTAATCATCACACAGTCAGGTCAGTAAGTTTCATTCATTAACATATTGCCAACACGTAGTGGTTGTTGGTTGGTTGATTGGTCGGCTCTTGTTTTTCTGTGTTGCAGGAGAAAGATTCAGATATTTCTGGTCTGAGAAAGTTGAGTAAACTTGCTCCTGTTGGTTTGTTTTCAGTGACCCTTTTTGTAGGTACAAGTTAACAGTGAACAGCTATCGGCTCACACCTGGCCACAGTTGAACCAGTAGTAAAGTTCTGTTTTTTTTAAACTGTCTGCTGCATTGATAACAGTCATAAATCAGTTAAGAGTTGATTCCCCATCCATTCTCCTGACGATTATGACCAGACATGTTGCAAAATGACATTCCTAACTATCTACTCATTGTGTTTGTAAGCAACTTACTACTCCACTGAAACATTCGCGTCAGTCCAGCTCTGAAGGAAAGTCACAGTACATCGTGTTCGATGACCGACTTAAAATGAGAGCACTCTTTACCATGTGTGCGAAAACAGCTTGATGCGGAAAAAGCAGAATCACCATGTGTATTCAAGTCACTTCTCACACCAGGAAGCATATCTAGATCACATACCAGGCGGGGTTTTTTTTGTCAGTACCTAAAGACCACGCTTTAGATGCTGAGAAAGATTTCAATGCGGTACTGTATACAGTTTTCCAGATCTGCATAGGACATTTTGTACATTTTTAGTGTCTGTTAGGGACAGGCGGAGTGTTCTCAGAAGAGATGCCAATGCACTTCATCTGCCCCTATGATTTTAAAGACATCTCTCAGTAGCACGTTACGCCTTCACATCTCATCCGATGCAGTCTCAATGTTTCAAAGAGACCCACCGATACCCGATTTGAAATGTAATATCTTCATCAAGACTGAAACAGATTCCCAATAGAATACCTGAAGTCTACCCGAAATCAAATAACTGAAAATCGAAAACACCATGACTCCATCATGACACAACCTGTGTCTTCATCAGCGTGAAGACACACAAAAAAAAAAGTAACCTACCCTCTATGATGACACGAAGCATAGTGACACCTTCGTCAAGTGCAGCACAAGACACCTGGTACCGTCACCGCAGTAGAAAAACTGTGCATTCTGCTCCTCTATTGATTTTGAACGAAAATAGACAATGTCTACAGAACTCAAAACAAGACACTGGACGAAAGGAAACAGACACCCTGAAGAATCTGCAAGAGCAGTTACGACTTGCTATAAACTTCATCCGAAAGTGTGTCGACACAGTTTATCACCAGCGTTCAGCTCCACCCCACTACCTCTTCCTGTGATAGTAGTTATCACCAGCAACTGATTCCAACACAGTCTGCACTAACAATTAGTTCCAGCTATGAACTCCATCCAAGCGTCACTTAAACAACAGTTATCACCAGCTCCGTCACAGAGACTTACGACAATTATCAACAACTATCAACTCCATCACAGATTCTGCTATGACAGTTATCACCAGCTATCAACTCCATCATAGAGTCTTATGACAATTATCACCAGCTATCAACTCCATCGCAGAGTCTGTTATGACAATGATCACCAGCTCACCAACCTCAACCAAGTGTCACTTCGAACGAGTGTCACCAACCACCAAATTCCATCTCAAAGTCCTCTCAGACAGATTGTCGTGATGAGACATCTTCCTCCTCTGGAGATGGAAGGCCAGTTCAATGGCGCCAAGGCTGACACCGGATGCCTTGTGAAACTTCTAACGTCACCGCTGACATACTCAACGGACATCTACACGAGACACTGGAGGATCTCATACGTCATCATAGATCCGTCTACAACGAGTCGCTCGGTGATCTCATCCTCCGTGTCGCAGGTCATCTCCACGAGGCATTGGAGAATGTCGCACGTCCTGACAGGAGGTCTAGATGCCACACTCGATGATCTCGTACTCGAGGAGGACGCTGACGGTGACGAAGATGACGTAGAGGACCATCATGGCGATTCCCAGCACTTTGCTCATCTTCCACTTGGAGATGGCGATGCTGGCGATGATGGCTATGAGCATGGCGAAGAGCAGGATGATGATGGAACACATCAGACCTTTGCTGTTCACCACGTACTCGTCTCCCTTGTTGATGGCGCTGTATAGGATCCACGGGACGGGCAATCTGTGAGGACACACACACACACACACACACACACACACACACACACACACACACATATATATATATATATATATATATATTACTCCACACGGGAGACTCAACAAAACAAAACATCCTGAAACGAATTGTCTTCAGGGAAATCTAGAGCAACCCATAGCATGAAAACGTCATCACAACAAAACAACTCGGAAATCTATTATGGACAGAGCAAAACGTCAACGCATTAAGGAAGAAAACAGAATGATGCTGACAATTCTGTCGCAGACATAAAAGATATTGCATCTGTAAATCAGACTAGAAACAAACTGCAGGAAGACTTTTAAAGCTTGGAAGCAGAGGCAAAGGAACCATTAAAGCATTATGAATGACACACAAAACGAACGACCAATCATTGAGCATCACTACATTACTGTTTATGGCGTGGCTAAAGCAACGATAGCGGTGTACAATGTCCTCTTTGACCACTAGGTGAATTACGGTCTAAGTGGATACGATTAACAAAAAGGGCACAAGATTTTTCAGCGAATAAAGTATACCGACATACCTACTACAAACTAGTACAAAACAAGTCTGAGATGGAAAAAAAAAAAAAACAACAAAAAAAAAAAAACGATTAAAGACGACGTTTAAACAACGTGGTTTCCGATTCATTTTTTTAAAGGTTCCGGGTCAGAAAGGAAGTGTGTTCTAATTATGCTCATACACGATCTCCTCCATGCGTCAGAAATGGTGACTTTTTATGATGGGTGGAGAAAAGGGCCAAGGTTCTGGAACTCAACCTCTACCCCTTCGCTGCACCTTTTATCGGGTTTGAATCGTAAGACTTTAAAATGAAAAGGAACTTAAACGAAGGATTGGCGGTTTAAACTTCTGCTCTGGTGAAACTGCAAAGAACACACACAAGTCAGTGAAAGAATGGAATGAAGATGATACCAGAATAAACAAACATGCGTTGGCATCTCTCTCTCTCTCTCTCTCTCTCTCTATATATATATATATATATAAACAATAGAGTAGTGGGTGAAAACAAGTATAGACTAACAATTCTTCCGTCATTATTTAATGACTTGACAAAGATTTTAACTTTTAAAAAATTATAAAAAGAAAGATAAAGAAAATATGGGGAATATATTGAAAATATGAGAAACCCTTTACTAGCTGCCTGAGGGAGCCATCGTAATTCCTCTCGAAGGCAGATCTATTAGTATCGCCTACTCCTATGCCTCTCGTCCGCGGGATCGAACTCATCATCGAGACACGGCTGATTGTGTTTGTGCTCTTGGCGTCAAATAGAGACACACCACAGTCCATAATTCTGTGGTGTTCTCAGCACCAAGGGTTCAAAAAGAATCCAACAGGACCCCCAAAGCAGGCAGCAAAGGGTAGTAAATGGAACAAAACGAAAGTGCGGAGAGGAAAAAGTTGCTGAAAAACTAGAAACATTACGCAAACAGTATAGGATACAGGGGATAATCTTTGAGCCTATGCTTGAGGATCCATTGAAGGATGCAAGGGAGATCAAAAGATATGGAACAGTACACACACACACACACACACACACACACACACACACACACACACACACACACATATATATATATATATATATATATATATATATATATATATATTCAAGAGAGGAAGAGGAGAGGACGGAGAATAGGGAAGGGAGAGAAAGGGGCCCCAAGTTATGAAATGTACAACATATAAACAAACAAGCGAAGAGAATCCAGAATGAAACAACGTTCAACAAAAAAGAGGAAAAAAAAAAAAAAGGGGGGGGGGGGGGGGGGGGGGGGGGGGAAAAACAACAACAACAACAGCAAAACGAAAAACAAGCCTGCACGGCCTGCGGGGAAGAGAGGGGACAGCAGAACAAAAAGGAAAATGGACATGACAAAAGGGAAAGAGGAGGAGCGAGGAAAGGGTGAGGGGTAACAGGCACGACAGAGGGAAGGTTAGGGTGGTGGTGGTGGTCTTGTGGGGGTGGTGGTGGTAATGGTAGTTAGAGGAACAACAGAAACGTAAGTCGGGGGGTTGGAGTGATGGTTATGGCGATGGGAGAAGGCTGACCAGGGATCGATAAGCCATCAATTGATAATCAAGAAAAGCCCATTGGGGCCTGTTCCGGCTATTAGCGACCACGGACTCATTTCATCGAACCCACTACCCGTGGAGAAAGTATATGATTACTTCATATCTCTCTCTCTGTGGGTCTCTGTCTCTGTCTGTCTGTCTGTCTGTTGTCTGTCTGTCCGTCTCCTCTCTCTCTCTCTCTCTGACTGTCTTTGTTTTTGTCACTGTCTCTGTCTCTGTCTGTCTGTGTCTGTGTCTGTCTGTCTGTCTGTCTGTCTGTCTGTCTCTCTCTCCCCCTGACTCATGCACCGTTTCTCTCACCCCCACTAACTCCCTCTCTCACTGAGAATTTCTCTCTCTGTCATTTCCCCTCTCTCTCTGTATCTTTTTGTCTCTCTGTCTCCATCTGTTTGTCTGTCTATCTGCCTGTCCGTCTGTCTGTCTGTTCATCTGTCTCTGTCACTGAGTCTCTCTCTGAGTCTCTCTCTCTCTCTCTCTCTCTCTCTCTCTCTCTCTCTCTCTCTCTCTCTCAGAAAAACTGTATGCTGTCTGTCTGTGTGTCTGTCTCTTTCTCTCTCTCTCCCCAACTCCCCCCCCCCCCCCCCCCCCCCCCCCCCCTCTCATTTTTATGACAATGAATTTCCTCCTCAGACTATTGTTCGTCTTCAAACCCCCTTTCCCCATTCTCTGTCGCTGTACCAGCGCCCCTGGCACTTGCTCCCCATCTCTATGTGCGTGCGAACGCGAGTTCATGCGATGAGACAGCGTGCGTCAAAAAAAAAAAAAAAAAAAAAAAAAAAAAAAAAGGCAGCTGTAACTACAGACATATTCTAGGGGGATAAAACTACGTTGTGCTTGGGGCACCAGCCTACCCGCTTAATCTGTCGCGTCGCCCCCAGAGTGAAAAAGATGATAGATTGTATTATCTGGTCACCCGTTTGTCTGTTTGTTATTTGGTCGCCGTTGTTATATGAAAATCACAAACTTGGTGATTGTACATAATGCATCACATGAAATTTTGAGACTGACGACATGATAAGTGTCACACTATAAAGTGGCATATACATAATGCGTCTTTTTATATTTAAAAAAAAAAATGTGTAACAAAATTTTTTTTTCATATGAAAAAGACCCCCATGGAGACAAAACGCAAAACTGGCTTCTGTAAACTGTAACTAATGTTTTAACTGGAAATGTGTCACGCAGATGGCATAACATGTGCGAAATGTAATGCGCATGAGAAGTTAACATATCCATTTGCTCAACCCCTGTAGCCAGGAGAAAAAGAAATACCCGCAGAGTCAAAGGGAGTGGCAGAGAAAATCACAGAGAATGCCAGCACAGAAGATGGCCAAAGACTGGAATACAATCTGTATTGAAAGAGCCGCCAGCGTTCTAAAGGGGATGAACACACAGCGACAAAGACAGTGACAAAGGCAGGGAGACAAAGAAAAGGGGGGGGGGGGGGGGGGGGGACACAGACAGACAGGGACACAGAGAGAGGGGGGGGGACACAGACAGACAGGGACACAGAGAGAGGGGGACACAGACAGACAGGGACACAGAGAGAGGGGGACACAGACAGACGCGGGGACACAGGGTGACAGGGGAACGCACAGAGACAGGAGACAACACAGAGAGTCCATGATCCAACCCCTGTCCCTGGCTTTTTGCATGAAGACTTTTTTCCTTTCAACGTGTGTCACCCCACCCCTCTCCCCCGACGTTTCAGCCCCCCTCCCCCCCCCCCACCCCCCCCCCACCTCCCCGACTCCCTCTCTCCCCGGTCTCTTTCTCTCCATCGGCTAATCATCATTATGTGATCAGAGAAGGTACCTCCCAGATCGATTTCCCTGCCAACGACCTCAAGATAACCCCTTTCCCTGCACACACACACACACACACACACACAGAGAACACATCACACACACACACAC
>JADBJO010000689.1:277500-280000 GCA_016801955.1 Conus betulinus | reverse complement strand
CAATATGCCCATCTCTCTTTCTCCTTTGACTGCTACACTATGCACACCTCTCTGTCTCCTTTGACTGCTACACTATGCAGATCTCTCTTTCTCCTTTGACTGCTACACTATGTCCATCTCTCTTTCTCCTTTGACTGCTACACTATGCCCATCTCTGTCTCCTTTGACTGCTACACTATGCCCATCTCTCTTTCTCCTTTGACTGCCACACTATGCCCATCTCTCTTTCTCCTTTGACTGCTACACTATGCACATCTCTCTCTTTCTCCTTGTACGGCTGTTACTACAGCTGTTGCTGCTGCCGCCGCTGCTGCTGCTGCTGCTGCTGCTGCTGCTGCTATTACTTCCGCTACTACTCCAGGTGGTGGTGGTGGTGCTGGCGCTGCTGCAACTTCCGCTGTTGCTGGGTTAATATGCAGGTCACGCATCTGCTGATTGTTGACTGCGAGACGTTCTTCCCTAATCCTTTCTTCCCAGGTATTGATTGATCTCATCATCTAGCTGTAGAGAACCTCTGGGCGCGCTGGTGCCGTGTCTTGACAGGCATGGAGCGTTCCGCACGCTGTGACACCTCCTTGATGACATCAGTCATGACACCCCTTACTGAAACTGTAGCCACTGCTGTTGCTGCTGCTGTTACTGTTACTGTTACTACAGTAACGACAACTAGTAGGAGCATTGTTGCTGTTACTTTGGTATCTTACCGCTAATCACGCATCTCCACCAATCGTCACCCCAACCAACCACCACCACCACCACTGTCCCCAGCCGCCACCCTCAACTTTCAACCGTCACAAGCGGTCAGTCGCCATCACTGTTACATCACCGCCAACTACCACCAACTGTGACTACCACCACCACCTCCACACACCACCACCTAGGATCAGTCACCATCGCCGACCCCACGCCAACTCACACAAACACCTACTACACCACTACCAGCCCCCCACTGCCATTACCACCTCCACGACAAGACACACACACACTCTCTCTCTCTCTCTCTCTCTCTCTCTCTCTCTCTCTCTCTCTCTCTCTCTCACACACACACAACACACACACACACACACACACACACACACACACACACACACACTCACCTCTCTCTCTCTCTCTCTCTCTCTCTCTCTCTCTCTCTCACACACACACACACACACACACACACACACACACACACACACACACACACACACATTTTCTTGCACGGCATGCCTTGTGAGGACACAATCTTATTTTCCCGCTTTTTGCACACCATCTGAGGACACTGAGGCTAACGTTTTATAAACGGATCTAATTTCCTCGTGGAATAGGAAAAAGATGTCAAAGGTCTCAACATTTGCATTAACTCCCCTCCGCCCCCCCCTCCCCCCCCCCCCCCCCCCCCCCCCCCCCCCCCCCCCCTACCGGCTACCGCCCGGGGCTAACAGGTGTCTAGTGGCACTTCGCAACACTTTGTTTTCACTTCCGAACCTTCTGAGGACATTACGCTTTCTGAGGACATTACGCTTTCTGAGGATATTACGCTTTCTGAGGATATTACGCTTTCTGAGGACACCTGCATATTTACCGGAAAGAACTCCTAATAAGGACGAGGAAACACACACACACACACACACACACACACACACACACACACACACACACACACACACACACAGACACACACAAGAAAGGACGACAACAACGACAAGAACACACCGACAAGACAAACATCACGAGCACGTGCGAGGTCTGATGCTGGCACCAGTGCAGGGTACGCACCTCGTCTGGTATGCCCATGGTCTCTCCGGTCTGGTTGGCCCACCACACACCATGAGGTAGGAGAAGAAGGCGATCCACAGGATGCTGACGACAAACGTGACTGGGAACCATTTCTTCTTCTCCTGCAACATCGTCACACACAGATAATGGATTCCATTTGTTTTCTGGTCTCTCTTGTTGTTATTTTTTTCTTAAACAACCACAAAAACACACACTCACATGCATACATATATACGTATATATGTACACACACACACACACACACACACACACACACACACACACACACACACACACACACACACGAGCGCACGCATGCATGTATACACACACACACACACACACACACACACACACACACACACACACACACACACACACACACACACACACACACACACACACACACACACACACACAACTTTAGAAGCTGTCATAAAATACAATTCTTTCTTTGTGAGACAAGTCAGGTCTGACCTAGTATGTCAATCAAGCCTCGGATCCTCAGGCGGAATGACACACGACACCTGGCACTTCACAGGATCAGCTTCATTCTGAGATCTGTACATGACCTCCAGCCCTCGAATTCTAACCTAGTGAACTACAGGAAACCACGTGTCCACTCTGTCAAGGCAAACAAACAGTGTAACGTGTCCTGACTTCATGCAAAGCAGCGCTAACCCAGGGAAGGTACACATGGAGGCACACAACCAAGAGCTCAAGGAGATCGCACAAGCCGTTA
>JADBJO010000689.1:265000-267500 GCA_016801955.1 Conus betulinus | reverse complement strand
TCTTTTTCTTTCTTTCTGTCTTTCTTTTTGGGTCATCACGCATTTAGCGCAAGAAAGAGAGGATCAATGGCAAGAAGGAAGCCTTCAAAAAAAAAAAAAAAAAAAAAAAGGGGGGGGGGGGGGGGGGGTTGAAATCCACAAAACCTATGCAGACAGAAATACGATGACACTGTTCTATGATGATTTGCTTCCCAAGGGAGAGCAGTCTGAATGTACACAGACAGAAACACGATAACACTGTTCTATGATGATGTGCTTTTTTTCCCCGGGAGAACAGTCTGAATGTACACAGACAGAAACACGATGACACTGTTCTATGATGATGTGCTTTTCCCCAGGGAGAACAGTCTACACAGACAGATATCATGTGGCTATGTATTATGTATTATACTATGTATTATTACATGCGGTGTGGTCTCTCCAGGGAGAACAGTCTGAATGTACACAGACATCCTGTGGCTATGTATTACGTGGTGTGCTGTTATCATGAAGAAGAGCCTGAACTTATGCAGATTTAAAACAGGTGACACTGTACAATGGTGACGTGCTCTCCCAAGGGAGGACGGTCCGACTTTATACAGACAGGGATAATGTGTCCACGTACGATGAGGACAATTCACACATAGGACCAACGCATCAAACCACGCACTCAACTCTCTCTCTCTCTCTCTCTCTCTCTCTCTCTCTCTCTCTCTTGTATACTGAAGAAGCAACCCACTTCATATCACGTATTTCTCGGCTCAGTTCAACTCAGAATAGACGGGTCGGCATGGCGACCACAAGTAACACGTCCAACACACAAAAAAAAAAGGGAGAAGGAGGATATGAGCGGAGCTAGGTTGGGAGGGAAGGGGGTGGGGGTGGGGGGGGGGGGGGGGAGGGGTCGTGTAGGCATGGCGACTAAAACTGAAACAGCGACCTAAACAAATACGCAGCTAACTAACCAACCAGCCTAACAAGCAGCACACAGTCGTCACACTCAGTCTGGCATCATTTTGCTCCTATTTTAGTTCCAGAGAAACAAGAACGGAAGAGAGGCAGGCTGGTAGAATAAAAAAAAGCGGAGTGTGGGAATGGTCTGGGGGAGCAGATGGACGGGGGTGGGGGGGGGGTGAAGGTGGCGAGAGAGAGGTTGGTAAAGGGGAAGCAGAAGAGAGGGAGGGGTGGGGAGGTGGGCGGAATAGGAGACCGATGTGTGAAATGAATACAGATCCTTCGTGGTTATGGCATCGATTGTGCCCAGGGCTACGCACCACATATAACGATTAGCTAGGAGAGAGGTGGGGGTTGGGGTGGGGGGTGGGATTGGGGCAGGGGTAGGGAAGAAAGATGAGGGGGGGGGGGGGGGGGGGGGGGGGCGGAAGGCGGAGGAGGCACAAACGGACGGGAAGGCAGGAAAGGGTCGTTTTCTGAACGTCACCGAACAGCAATACATAACACAACACCACACACACACACACACACACACACTCGCGAACACCCCCCCCCCCCCCCCCCCCCACACACACACACACCAGAAAAGAATCGTTGTCACCTAATCAACTTTGCAGTGTACGCCTGGTACTTCCACTGCACTGAGTGCAGTTATCACTTTCATGGCCACGGATGGCTCCTAACTGTTTCCAGGAAGTGTGAAGAATGGGCAGGTGGCACGTGACGTGAGCACGCGACAGAGTATAACAACAACAACAACGATGAAAACGAAGCATTGCCCAACAATGGCGCGTCAGCTATGGAAGAGGAGCTCCACTTTCACACACGACGGCTAAAGTTCTTATTATAATCACTATTCCATGTGAACATGATTTACAACGAATTCATGATTATTTCTGATTCTGTATTCTTTCAAAAGCGAGTTGAACGTTCAGCCATGTTTTCAGTCATTTAGGCACAGTTGCTGTGTGTATATTGTTAACTCGTTGCGAAAGACAGCGTGCAGGCCTATGCGTTGAAAAGGTGTTGGTAAACTCCCAGACACCGTGTGTGTCTACTTAAATCATGCAAAGGCTTGAAAAGAAAGAGCATTTAAAACTTGCGGTTGTTGTTGTTGTTTTGTCTTGTTTTTCTCTCTGTTTCTGTTAGTTTCTTTTGTCTGCAGTGAAGTAGAGTGCCAGATGTTGTTCCTGTTAAGAAGGGTACCCAGACACGCTAGTATTTCAGCGTTGTCTAAAATTTTAGACTCATTATGAATGTCGCAAATCTTGACGAACATCTTTGATCTTATGAACAGCTGGAGACATATAAAAACGAAACCCACTATAAACGTTTTTACTTAATCAAAGAGCAAATTTTGTGAACTTTTTCTTCAACATATCTTTATATATAACCGATCATTTACTTTTTCTTTGGGTTTACTTTTTTTTTTTTTTTTCGACTCCGTTTCGTGAAATTTCCTTTGGAGAATACATTTGTGTTTTGACTCTCTTTCGTGATATATCTTAACAGATTTTTGCGTCTATTTCTTGATATTTCATTTTTGGTTGTTTTAACATTTGATCGC
>JADBJO010000689.1:255000-262500 GCA_016801955.1 Conus betulinus | reverse complement strand
TCAGGTGCAGTAAAACAGAGCAGCGCCCGGCATCCAGGATTTTTTTTTTTTTTTTTTTTTTTTGTTGTTGGCTGGTTGGTTGGTTGGCTGGTTGGCAGATTGGTGGTGGTTGTGTGTGGGGTTGGATGGGGTGGGGGTGGGGGGGTGGAGGGTTGCAGGTGCGAAAGACGAGCAGCGTGAGGTAGTGTAAATGGCGGAAGAAGAGGTGAAAAGGACACGAGTGTGCTAAGTGCTGACAAATGGACAGTCTGGCGGATAGATAGGTAGACAGACAGACAGGCGGACAGACAGACAGACAGACAGATAGACAGACAGACAGGCAGACGATAACTAGATATATAGATAGACAGACAGACAGATACATAGGTAGACAAATACACAGATAGACACATAGATACATACATAGACAGGTTGTTAAGTAATTCGGTAGGTAGACAGTTAGGTAGATAGATAGACAAATACACAGACAGACAGACAGGCAGGCATATAGACAGACTGATAGAAAGGTAATTAGGTAGGTAGACATGCAGATAGACAAACAGATATATAGACAGACATCAGACAGACAGACAGAAAGACAGAGACAGAGAAACAAACAGATTTTTTGTACTGTCCCATCGTCTATGCCACGTCAGTGGCTTTGCATCCACGCTGCTCGTTGTGACCTCTAAACACCCCCAACCGACCGACCCCCAACCACCCACCCACCCACCCACCCGTAAACAGCCACAGCCCGGCCCGGCCGCCTCGCCTCAGTCCCAGCACCGACAATCCACAGGAAGCAGTCAATGCCAAGTCGTCAAGAGGCAACCCACTGGAGGAGACACTGCATTGCCGCCGAGTCTCTTCGGTGATGTTCGGTGGTGTCTGTTCTGATCCAACATACGCAAGACACCACCCAGTCATTCCTTTATGACGATAGTAATCGCACAGGCTTGGAGCCGGTGTGCGAGAGCTCTTGCTTTGGAGGGCGCCACCATGTCCGTCCAAGGACAATCGTCATGAATTTGCCGATATCGGAGGCCCCGGCAGAATCACACTAAAGCCACAGACGTGGAGGGCACATCAAAACTGAGGTCACTGTGACCGCAGGGCACGAAGGGCCACAGAATTTGAGACTTTTTTTTTTTCAAATGTCGATTGATGAAGATGATGCTACGGATTTCCATCCCGGCCTCAGGCTGCAGGACAGGGCTGTACTCTATGTTCACTTTCATAATATATTCTGGCATCCACCAGACCCAAGAGATACGGGCACTTTCAGTGTTGATCATGAAATGTGATCAATACTAACAGAGACGCATCCATTCAGTGGATGAAATTCCGCTGTGTGGTCCCAGTCTTCCCAAATGAGCCCATAGCAAACTGAATTCTGGGTAGGAGCCGGTCGGGACGAGAGAGAGAGAGAGAGAGAGAGAGAGAGAGAGAGAGAGAGAGAGAGAGAGAGAGAGAGAGAGAGAGAGAGAGAGAGAGAGAGAGAGAGAGAGAGAAAATGATAGGTAGGTAGATAAAGAAAAAAAGAAGAAGAAGAGGAGGAGGAGGAGGAAGAAGAAGAAGAAGAAGAAGAAGAAGAAGAAGAAGAAGAAGAAGAATTTACAAGAAGAAGAAGAAGAGAATGATGATGATGATGATGATGATGATGATGATGATGATGATGATGATGATGAAGGTGTGATGATGATGATGATGATGAAGATGATGATGATGATGATGATGATGATGAATGAAGAAGAAGAAGAAAGAAGAAGAAGATGATGATGATGATGATGATGATGATGACGATGACGATGATGATCATGATCATGGTCATGATGAAGAAAGGGAGGAAACCGTGGCAGATCCTGACCTCGGCGTTGTTGTTGTCGGAGCTGTCTGTGGACTGCACGGTATGTTGGGGCGAGGCCTGGACCGTGATGTCCACCTCGCGGCCCGTCAGCTTGGGGTCCGTGTCCCCCCGGTCCAGGGTCGTCAGCGACGTCTGCTGACTGTTGGGCGTGGCGGCCGGGGAGGCTTCCTCCGACACCTTGCCGTTGGAGATCATCTAGGGGGAGCAGGCAGCATGTGAGCACGTGAGGAAAAAAAACTTGTCCGTCAAAACCAGAGATCTTGTAAAGGGAAGTAAGATGTCTTGGATGAGCGTATTAGTAAAATAAATGGTGAATCAGGAGTCTCAATGACGTCTCTTGTTTGAACGTGCTCTTTGTCTGTGTCTGTCTGTCTGTCTGTCTCTCTCTCTCTCTCTCTCTCTCTCTCTCTCTCTCTCTCTCTCTCTCTACTTGTCATGCTCTCTCTCTATTTGTCATGCTCTCTCTCTATCTTTGTCTGTCTTTCTCTCTCGCTGTCTGTCTGTGTGTCTGTCTGTCTGTCTGTCTCTCTGACGTAAGAGACCAACTTTGTTATGCGTCACAAATGTACGTCATTTTCTCTGCTGCTGAAACTCACTTGCGCTCAGCCATTGTCGTATACCGTCTATAAATGCATGTTATTTGACATTCACTTAGGCCTATAATTTATTCCAAATGCGCGCCGTTATAAACACATACATAAATATTATCCCCTCACCAGCCGCCGTGGCGAAGTGGTTAGCGTCGCGGACTCCCGGCTGGGAGGTCGTGGGTTCGAATCCCATCGGAGTCATGTGTGTTTTTTCTGCCCCGACCGGCTCCTACCCAGAGTTGAGTTTGCTGCGGACTCAGCTGGGAAGACTGGGACCACACAGTTGAGTTTCATCCACGTAAATGGATTCATTTCTGAGAGTGTTGCTCAAATTTCCTGACCAACACTGCAGGTGTCTGTATCTCTCGGGCCTGGTTGACGCCGGGATATATTATGAAAGGAAGCGTAGAGTACAGCCCTGTCATGTAGTCTCAGACCGAAATGGAAATCCGTAGCATCATCTTAATCATCCTCATTCTCATCGATCAGCATTAAAAAAAAAAAAAAGTCTCAAGTTCTGTGGCCCTTCTTTCTTTGCTCTCATAGTGACCTCAGTTTCGATGTCCTCTCCACGTCTGTGGCCTTGGTTTGGTTCCCTCGGGGTCACCGGTATCGGCGAGTACATGGGGGCTGTCGTTGGACGGACGTGGTGGCGCCCTCCGGAGGGAGAGCTCACTCATGCCGGCTCCGCGATTAAGCAATTATTGTCGTCAGTAGGGGGCTTAGTAGGTGGCGTCCTGCGTATGTTAGATCAGAACAGGCGCCACTGAACACCACCGAAGTGACTCGGCAACAGTGCAGTGTCTCCTCCGGTGGGTTGCCTCTTGACGACTTGACAGTGACTGCTCCCTGTGGATTGCCGGTGCCGGGGCTGCGGCGGGGCCGACCGGGCTGTGGCTGTGGACGGGGTGTCGGAAATGAGCGGCGTGGGGTTGGGACAGCAAAAAAAGAAAAAAAAAATTGTCCCCCCCCCCCCCCCTTCTTCTCTGGGAAGTTAAGTGAAGGGGAGAGGGGCGGAGGAGAATTCACCCATGAAAGATAAGGAGATTCTCAAGGGTGAGAGATGCCCATCTCCTATATATAAGACCCCCGCTCTAAAGGACAGCCCCCAGCTGGGACGCATCCCTAAGCTCCTCTTAAATTTTTGCTTCTTCCTCTTTACGTGGCTGCGTGCAGGAAACCGCTGGATAACCCTTTTGACTGCTGCTATCGTGATGACGCACGTGTGGCCAGCACGCTCTTAAAAACCCTGTCCCCAGCGGACGACACTAATTCCACCTGACTCGGCGCGTTAGGCCTTGGCTAAGTCTCACCCATGAACCCATTTCCGAACTGTTTCCCTGTTCATTTATTTATTCAGCTGTGAGCCCGATCTCACGTGGCGTTGTGGATTAGTAGGTGTGAGAGTAGCGTACAGTGTGGTCTAGCAGTAACGTCAGTTGCGGTACCGTCCGTACAGTCAGTACTATCGGCACAGCAACTGAAAAAAAAAGAAAGAGGGACAGGTGGGAAGGGGAGGGAGAGGGGAGGGAGGGAGGGAGAGAGAGAGGGCGAGGAGAGCGAGAGCGAGGGGGGGAGAGAGAGAGAGAGAGAGGAGGCAGAGGGGGGGGGGGGGGGGGGGATGAGGAAGAGGATGAGGGAGAAAAGGTGGAGAGAGAGAGAGAGAGAGAGAGAGAGAGAGAGAGAGAGAGAGAGAGAGGAGGAGGGAAGAGGGACGGAACGGAAGATAATGAGAGACTGAGACAGAGAGAGAGGAGGGGGAGCAGACAGAGACTGGGAAAGAGAAAGACAAGGAGAAACTGAGGCAGGCAGAGAGACACACTCATAGAGACAGGACAGCACATATAGAGCCTGCTGCGCGAGGTGTAGGACACTTGCCTATGCCGATACTAACTGACCCCTGTCGTTAGTACCGTAACAGACGTTTCCTTGACAAAACGAACGGTATTTTCACAATAGTGAACATCGCTGGATAATTATCCCTTTAACTACAACTCACACAGGCAGTTGATCGACAATCCGTGCTGCATACTACTGCAGTGTCTTTCCAGAGGTTATGTGCCTGTGACAGAAGCTGACCATGCAAATCACAGTGCGTGATCAATCCTCCTTTCAGATCACGCTGTTCATCATCATTTTTTTCTTGTGGAGCTTCTTACCATGATACGCAGCTGAGAAGTCGTCTCAACGATACTGGCAGTAAAGCACAGTGCTACCGGCCGCCGTGGCGAAGTGGTTAGCGTAGCGTCGCGGGCTCCTGGCTGGGAGGTTAAGGGTTCGATTCCCATCAGAGTCGTGTAGGATTTTGTTTGCCCAGACCGGCTCCTACCCAGAGTGGAGTTTGCTACGGGCTCAGTTAGCAAATTGGACCACGGAGTCGAGTTTCATTCATTCTGAGAGTGTTGATTATCTGTTCTGGCTAACACTGCACTGCAGGCCTGGTTGACGCTGGGGTATATGATGAAAGTAAGCGAAGGGTACAGCCCTGTCATGCAGTCTCAGACCGGAGTGGAAATCCGTAGCGTCATCGTCATCTTCAACATCCTCATTCTCATCAATCAGCATTCAAAACGAAAGTCTCAAATTCTGTGGCCCATCATGCCCTGCTCTCATGGTGACCCACGGTTTGATGTCCTCTCCACGTCTGTGGCATTGGTTTGATTCTGTCGAGGACACCGGTATCCGCAGATTCATGGGGGCTCAGATCAGAACAGGCACCACTGAGCAAACACCACCGAAGTGACTCGGCAGCAGTGCAGTGTCTCCTGCGGTGGGTTGCCTCTTGGCGACTTGATATTGTCTGCTACCAGTGGATCGCCGGTGCTGGGGCTGCGGCGGTGCGGGCCGGGTTGTGGTGTGAACGGGAGCGTCGGAATGATCGGCGAGGGTGCAATGTCACTGAGGTAGGCACAGTAGATGGGACAGAAAAATAAAAAAATCTGGATCTGAATCTGGATCTGGATAATTACGTCGCAGAAGCCAGTCAACGGCTATAAACCCGACGGAAGAAAAAGAAACAAGAAAAAGAATAAAGAAATAGTGCTGGCCCAAAACCACATTCGGCAAAAAAAAAGGAGTACTGGTTCAACGACTCATATAACAAAAAAAAGTAACTCCGCTGAACAAACTAAAAAAAAAAAAAAAAAAAAAACCGAAGGACAAAGTCATCTTGGCTGAAAGATGCATGTACAAAAAAAAAAAAAAAAAAAACAAACAAAAAAAAAAACTTGTCTGTCTGAACAAAGTGCTTAGCAATATGCAGTCCTGACCGAGAGAAAAACCCGCAGTAAAATGTTGTCCTGTCTGAGAAAGGTTGTCCTGTCTGAGAGATGTTGTCCTGTCTGAGAAATGTGTGTCCTGTCTGAGAAATGTTGTCCTGTCTGAGAGACACATGTAGCACATGGTATCCGGACTGGATGGCACTTGTAGTAAACGTAGTCCTGACTAAAAGAAACATGAAGTTAAAAAAAAAGAAAAAGTGATCAAGACATATCGTTGAAAAGAGCTTTTTTTTCTAAACAACATAAGTAAAACATAGTCTAGGTTGAATGACACGTGTAGTGTAAGTGGAACTGTCGAACGAAACGTGTAGTAAAAGCAGTACTGATGAAAAATGAAATGTAGTAAAAAAAAAAAAAAAAAAAAAAAAAAAAAAGTACTACTACAGAGAAAAACATGTAATAAAGTTAGTCCTGTCTAAACGACACATGTAGTAAAAAAGAAAAAAAGAAAAAAAAAAGTAGTACCGAAAGCAGAAACAGTGTAACAAAATAGTACCAGCAGAACGACACACGTACTGAAAAGTAATGCTGACTTAACGACGCATAAAAACACGGTACAGACTGAATAACACATAGTGTTAGTGACTGAACGACACATGCAAACACAGTACTATCTTCTCTAGACGTCAAATGTGGAACTGTCCGATAGACGCCTATAAAAAGTATTTCTGACTGATCGACACATGTAAAAGGGAGTACTAGCTGAACGACATATGTAAAAAGTAGTACTGACCAAACAACACATGTAAACAGCAGTACTATCTTATCAACAAGTGTTAAAAGTAGTACTGACCGAACAGCACATGTAAACAGCAGTAACAAGTGTAAAAAAGTAGTACTGACTGTAGGACACTTGTAAAAAAGAAAGTGTATTGACAGAGTGACACATGTAAAGAGAGCAGTACCTGAGCGACCCTTGTAAAAAAAAGGACTGTATAACACATGTAAACAGTATTACAATCTAATAACATAAGTAAAGTATACGGACTGAATGTTACATAAAAAAATAGTACTGACTTAATAGCATGTAAAAAAACAAACAAACAAACAAACAAAAAAAAAAAACAGTAGTCTTAACGGCATATGTAAAAAGTAGTACCGACTGAACGACACATGTCAAAAGTAGATTTATCCCAACAGCGCATGTCAAAAGTATTTCTGTCTGACTGAATTACACATCTAAAAGAACACGCTACTGACTGCACGACATGTGTAAAGTGTAGCTCTGACCGGGCGACACATGTAACAGGTAGTACCGTCTGAACAACACACGTAAAAGGTAGCACTGACTGACTGATCGATACATGTGTATCGATACTGTCTGACCTGTAAGATATGGTGAAACTGAACCACTCATGTAAACAGTAGTAGGGGGCTAACTGAATGATTGACACTCGTCAAAAGTAGTTCTGGCAGTTCTACGTCAGTAAAAAAAAAAAAAAAAAAAAAAAAAAAAAAAAAAAAAAAGAAAGTAGTAGTGGTGACTGAACGACACATGTGAACAGTAGTACAGACTGAGTGATACTTGGAACTTCTGACCGTTCGACACTTGTAAAAACTTTGTACTGACTGAAGGACATATGTAAAAAACGTAGAGCTTACCGATCGACACATGTACAAAGTAGTACCGGCTGATATAAATAAACAAATAGATAGATAGATAGATAGATAAATAAAATAGATAGATAGATAGATAAGAGATATAAACAAACAAATAAACAAAATATATAAACAAACAATATATATCAATAGATAAGTACATAAATACGTGAATAAAGGAAGA
>JADBJO010000689.1:230000-240000 GCA_016801955.1 Conus betulinus | reverse complement strand
TCAGTCTGATACACCAACAATGAGGCTAAACATTTGTTGTATGCATCTGACACCCTGCACACCACAATACAGACCTGATCTCAGTTTTGTCGCTCATGGAATAGCACTATACCAAGGTATGAGACAGGAAGCTCGGGATTTGACGGCTTCTAATGAACTCACTACCACAATGTCGCACAACAACGTGTTAAATAATCACTGGCAAGGGCATGCTATCAGTTTTCGTGCGCAGGAAGACTCAGGATTCAGGGCGCTTGCTGCAAAAGGGTTAAAAAAAATCATGCGCAACGGCACGGCGTGTACATGACTGCAGGACACACTGAGTGGGTGGGCATGGGTTAATAAGTGTAGCGCGCCAGAATCCGCCCCTGCCTCATTTTCGCCCCCATCTTGGAATAAATCTAGGAGGTATCGTCAAAAAATGATACAGATTAGTTTTGTTGACATGTTAAAAAATTAGTCCCCCTCCCTCCCTCCCCCCCCCCCCCCCCCCCCCCCCCCCCCCCCCCCCCAAAAAAAAAAAAAAAAAAAAAAACCTCATCCAAGGGGAAAGAAACCGTTAACGAACAGCTTTATTATTTTGTTCCAGAGTTCACGTGTGACGTTTCTATTCGAGCAGAATCTTTTTCATCTAGATTGTGGCACCTTGAAACATTAAAGAACCAGGCTTGAGGAGCACAAAAAAAAATGGGGGGGGGGGATGGGGGGTGTAAGCTTGGTTTGGGGTGGAGGGCGGGGGGTGGAGGACGGGGGAGCGGTGGGATGGGAAACGTGTTAGAAAATCTGGGATGGGGAGAGTCTTAGAAAATTCGTATCGTGTGCTCCTCCGGACAAACTATTTCTGACGATACCTCCTGCAAATCTACCCGCGTCAGGGTTCAACGCGGCAAGAGGGCGACACTCGAGCGCGTTCCACCAGGCATCCGTACTCTATCTGCGGGGCAAGTTACCTTCCTCAGCCGCGGCCAGTTGGGCTCTAGTGGCGCTGCTATGCCTACGGGAGGCATTGGACGCCCGGCGGGCTTCGTTCAGTCTGTGAGTGTGGTGGTCATCTTGTCGCCGGAACAGAAGGAGAAACAACCAGATCAGGATACACAGTGAGGTGAGTGAGGCATACAGTTGAGAAGCACGGGCAACACGTGAACACACAGCTGTCGTTTAGTGGCAGGCAGTCTGGCGGCAAAACGCTGACAAAGAACGTCAGCCAGTATGGAGGAAGATGGTGTTGTGCTGTGATGCGTTGTCTGGTATTGAATTGTGTCGCTAAATTGTTATATAGTATTGCATTTGAATTACTATGCATCGGATTGCATTGTATTGTAAATACTGCGTCGTCCTGTACAGCATTGTATTGTATAGTATTGCATTGTATTGTATTGTATTGTACTGTATTGTATTGTATTTATTGTATCGTATCGTATTGTATTGCTCTCCATCAAAATGTGCAAAATCAGAGGTTTTTTTTTTCCTTGAAAAATTCGTGTTGCTATGTTAGAGAAAAAAGCATCTTTTTGTTTTTCTTCGTTTTCTAAAGTATAAATACGGACTTTGAAGTGGGTAAAGCCGAAACAATGTCGCTCTTTTCGCTCTCCCCTATACTAGTTGAGTGTTTACTTCACACATCAAATTCAAACTTGAACGTGCCAATTCAATTTTTTTTTGCTTATTCTTCTTTCTGTCCCTCGTTCTTTAATTTTTTTTTTACATACTAAAATGGATTTGAATCACAGCAGACCACTTTCAGCTTTTTTTTTTTTTTAAAACCTTTTTAATTCACCTATTAATGAAATGTCTGTTCAGATACAGAATTCAGCATTCGATAAGGTGCGATGTACGAAAAGACCAAAAACGTGTCAAGTATTTCCATTCACAGCACGGAGGGAAAAAGATATATAAATTCTAATCATATTTTTACTCACTGTCTTCAATTTCAACAAGTTTAATACGGGAACACCATTCTCTGTAACACATCAGACGGAACCAGTCCTATGACTACAAATATCTGTCAAATTCACATTTACATTTAAAACCATCCAAAAAGTGCTATTGCTTGGCCCAGTATTTTCTATTTACGTTTTTAGATAAAATATCAAGAACACAAAATGTTCCAGGTAAAGATTTCTTTTTCTCATTTCCCCGTTTTAAAACAAAACTGCCGTTGTCTTTGGTTTTTGAATTAGAAAAGTTTTCACACAACCTGACGATTTTTTTTTTTTCAAGCTCCCTCCACAACCATTAGGAGAATGTGGAGTAGCATATGTGATGTTGCACTCCATCTTTTGTATTTTCAGAAAAGTTACATTTGTCGGTGTTTATGATTCCAACTATTTAGAATATTATTTTCAACTCAGACACTGTGACATTTTCAAATTTGGAACCACTTCAATTTTACGTCTTGCATTCGTCCGTTTACTTATCTATCTGATGTATTTACTTTTTTTCTTTTTTTTGTTGATTATTTGTTTCAGGGTTCTTTCTCCGCGTGCTACAGTGCCTATTTCCCCCCTTCTATTTGATAAGAGAATACCTTATGAATTATAGCGAACAGCCATTTAGGGTGAATACTAGTTTCCGCTCAGCTTTTCCAACATATTGTCAAAACTGTTCCATTAATATGATTCTTCTTTTTTGGTTTTGTTCTTGCCTGTGTTGTTGGTTTTTGCTGTTGCTTTTAGTTCTTGTTTGTGGCTGCATGAAAAGATTGTGAGTTCTGGTTCATTTGTAAGCGCTTTTCGCCAAACACAGGAGAGCTCGAAAGCGTAAGTTGCGAAATGGAAATAGCTGAAGAAGAGTAAAGAGAAAAACAGAAATGTCAGAAAATGGTGATAAATATGTGAGGGGGAAAATGCATTATTAAGGATGGGGAGAAAGAACATGGGAGAAAGAAAAAAAATTGGTAGAAAAAGTAATGAGATTCAGAACACTCAGTCCGTTTTAAAGAAGAAAACAAGATATAAATGCATGGAGGCAAGTGGCAATCATATGACGTCAGCACAGCGCAAAAAAAAAAAAAAAAAAAAAAGTGTGCAATAAGTGTCAGGAAATTCAGTCACTCTTACAAAGATAATCAACACCCAACGTGATTAGAGAAAAGATAAAAAATGCGAAGGAGAATTTTTTTCAAAACAACGAAAGTTAAAAAAAAAAAAAATCTATTCGATGAAAGAAAATCAGTAAAATCTATGTGTTATGAAAAAAATAATCTGAATGAAATCGAAGTACTGCAAACAAGCAAAGACAAGCAAAAAAAAAAAAAAAAAAAAAAAAAAAAAAAAACAATGTTTATCAGATCAGCATGAAATCACACAATGAAAGGTAATACAATCCTGACTGTACAAACATAGAGAGATTACAATGGAAAGAAGACCAAGGCCAACGACCTGCACTGGTATAGACACTTGCACCCCCACTCCACCCCCACCCACCCCCCCCCACCCCCTCTTTCCTTTCTCCTTGATAACTTATCGTAGAAAACCCAGGTTCATTGACAAGCACTCAAGGAAATTAGGGTAAGCCCTACTCCTACACAAGCCGTGAAGCAACCGCATCAGTGCTTGTCACGGTATTGGAAGGTCTGAGTGCAGTCAGGGATTAACATTTACACCTGGCGTGATATTCAGTTCTCTCCCCTTCCCAGTCTTTTTCTCGCCACCTCCACCCTCCCCATCTCCCCGCTCTCCTCCATCCCCCCCCCCCCCCCCCCCCCCCCCCCCCCCCCCCTCTCTCTTCTCTCAAAACCATTTTCCTACCCTTTCCCGTTACCTGCAACCCTTTATGTGTACATGCTCTGGTCAAGCATCTTTAATACCACTGGCGTTTGTTGTTCTCTAAATAGAACTTAACGAGCCAGACAAACATAGACAGACAAACAAACAAAAAAGTTTGTGTGTGTGTGTGTGTGTCATCACAGAACTGAACTGCAGAAAAAAAAATGTTTCCTTTTGTTTTATTTTCTCTTCTGCTGTACGGGGAACACATTTCCACAGCACGTTGTAGGAAGATTCAAAATATTGATGAAACTCGGTTTTAAGGGTGGAAAAAAAAGTCTTAGTGTCCAAACGGTACCCCCCCTCCCTCTCCTCATTCACTCCAACCCCCACACCCACACCGCAGCTCAATGAAGCTGTTTTACCTTCGGTATAGTGACAACACTGTATGTTTTTCAATCACTTCTTCATGACTTTAAGAAAAACAAAACAAAACGCTAACTGCAACCCTGTGATAGATATGCTGGTACGCAATCCGACAAGGCCACACACCTCTTAGGAAAACCAGCAGCAATGACAGGTGCCCGTTGTTAAAAAAAAAAAAAAAAAAAAAATCCAACAACTTTGCCTTTCAGAAGCAACAGCATGGAGTTGGGTGGTCATGTTCCTGCTGTTCAGCAGCTCTCCGTGCTGGTTGTTTTTTTTTTTTTTTTTTTTTACTAAGAATGTTCTGATTCAGTGACTGTGTGTGTCTGGATTTGTACTAAACGTTGACATGTATGTACAAGCGAGCTTATTACCTGAGAACATGACCACAAAAGAAGACGGCCAAAGAATAAGGTCCCGCTGCGTAAACAGCACACTTTCTCCTCCCCCCTCCCCCCCCCCCCCCCCCCCCCCCCCCCTTTTAACTAGGTACTCGAGAAAACAGTCCACTAGCTCTATGACGCCTTGATTCTGTCTTCAAATGTACTTTCTTTATTACCATCGTTATAAAATAAATGAATAAACAAATAACCAAATGAATGTATGAGTGAATAAATAAATAGGCCTAGATAAATAGATAAAACAAAATGAAGTTAGTTTTTAACATCTTAATCTTACTACACCTAATGTCAGACTGTCCCACTCTCCATTAGCGCATGGCCAAATTTTAATTCTGTGATTACCAGGACGTGTTAAAGACAAAAAAAAATACCCCGATAGAAAACAAGAAAAGTAAAAGAAAAAAAAAAAGAAATGAAATGAAATGAATTGAACTCAAAGCAAAATGGCCGAGCCAGAGAGAGTGGAAATAAGAGCACCGGCACTCCAGAATTCAGCAGTTGAGAAGGGGATGAAAATGCACACGCTGCCAGGAAAAGAAGGAAGGAAGGAAGGAAGGAAGGAAGGAAGGGCGGCGGAGAGTGGTGGGCCAAAGCCAAAAGAGGTGAGGAAGGGGGGGGGGGGGGGGGGGGGGCAGAGGTCAACGGCTGGTTACCTTCCGACAGAGGGTCAATGGTGTGGATCATCAGCTGCAGCATGCCGTGACGGTAACGACCTGCCCCTGAGTGCATCACGGGTAGGCTGCCTAGTCGCTCCCGCCGGTGGGCTGTGGACAGCACACAGACAGCACACCCCGTCAGCAACTCTGATCATGATGATAACAACAACAATCGCAAATCATTTTTTTTTATATATATATAACACTTTTTCACCTGCCTGAAGCAAAACTCACCTTCATGCGACAAAGTAATCAAATGTTAACACACAGACTCACACGCGCTCGCTTACGCAATGGTGTTTACAACCAAGAATCTACGCAGTCCCCCTCCCCACTCTCTTAGTAACATGTATCAACTGTTTGTTCAAAAGATATGTTTTTAGGCCAGTTTCTGAAAGCGGTCAGGGGAGAGAACTGGGCAAGGCCAAAAGAAGGCTGTTCCAGATAGGCCAGTTGGTAACGAAAAGCTCTGTCACCTATGGTTTTACAAATGATTCTGATTTTTACAGAAGGTTCTTGTTGCTCGATCTGAGACTGCATTCAGGCAGGCATGTTTGAGAAGAGATGAGACGTAAACAGGAAGAGGGCCTCTGAAATGGTGAAAAGCCAGTGTAACCAGTTCGTATTCTATTCTGTCTTCTACCAAAAACCAGAAAAAAACTTGCTTCAGCAAGCTTGTAGCAGTGTGATTGTTCCCCTTTCTGAGTATGACCCTATAGACTGAATAAGGAAAATGCTCTGTGGATGACAAAGCTGCAGCACCCACCCCTTTAAGCTTCTACGACAGAATACCGAATATGTAGGCTGTGGATAATATAGACACAGCACATTCCTTCCAGTAACTGCAAATAGAACATGGAAAGTAATGGACTGGAATCTTGCACAGAAATCTGACACAGAAAAAAAACTAAAAATGCGCTCCGTCTGTTGTGGACAGAACATATACTAGCATACAGTTTATGACATAATGACATAATTCACCGATATATAACACGTGTAAACTACATCTGAACCCATCCAACACACTTCTTCGTTAAGTATGCTTAGTAAATAAAGTAAATGGGTAACATGCAGCACAAGTACATTAGCCGCTCTCTCTTTTCGGATTGGGAAACTGGCAAGCACGGGTGACAGAACAGTTCAACAATCATAGGTAGAATGGTAGCGGGCGGGGAAGGGAGAGATTAGAACTGGAAATTCAGTTTTGTTGGCATTAATTTATACATGTAATAGCACTATGACAGATTGTTCGGGCATGTCTCCAAAACGCTGAGAGAGAGAGAGAGAGAGAGAGAGAGAGAGAGAGAGAGAGAGAGAGAGAGAGAGAGAGAGAGGAGGAGAGAGTATATGCACACGTATGGATGTTTTCAGTTCTGACATCGTATTCCAGATCAGGACGACTCGGGCAAGCTTTGTTGTCGGTCTGTCAATTCCATTGCTTTTGTTAGAGATCTCTTTCGTACAATCCAATACTCCCTTTGAGACTTGTGTCAGAGACAAACGTGTGTGACTTTTCTTTTTAATTTTCACCAGCATTCAGAGCCTGTCAGTTTACTTTCGACTAATGGGGTATTCGACTAGCCGCCGTGGCCGAGTGGTTAGCCATACGAAATAATGAGTTCAATTCAACTCCGTTCAGTTCATGTCGTTTATAGCACTGCCTGACTTTAGGCTATCACACTGTCACATCGATTTCACACGAGTGCAAGTGCGCGCACGCGCGTGCGCGCGCGCGCGCGCGTGTGTGTGTGTGTGTATGTGTGTGTGTGTGTGTGTGTGTGTGTGTGTGTGTGTGTGTGTTGTGTGTGTGTGTGTGTGTGTTGTGTGGTGTGTGAGTGTGTGTGTTGTGTGTGTGTGTGTGTGTGTTGTGTGTGTGTGTGTGTGTGTAAGTGCGTGTGTGCGTGCATGTGTGTGTGTGTGTGTGTGTGTGTGTGTGTGTGTGTGTGTGGTGTGTGGTTTGTGCGCACGCGCGCGCATGCGTGCTTACATGCGTGCGTGTGTGTGAGTGTGTGTGTGTGTGTGTGTGTGTGTGTGTGTGTGTGTGTGTGATCTTACTGGCTGAGAATCTGTTTTCTTTTCCGCTACCCCTCCCTCTCTCTCCGCCCTCTCTCTCTCTCTCTCTCTCTCTCTCTCTCCTCTCTCTCCTCTCTCTCTCTCTCTCTCTCTCTCTCTCTCTGTGTGCTCATGTACGATTTAAAAGAAAAAAAACTTGACGGGCATAGAAACGTGCGTCAGCGACATTAGGTGATGTCTTTTTCTCGTTAGAAAAATTAGGATTTGTTTGGTTAAACCAAAGGGTGGAGAACCAGGCCTTCTTCATTTTAAGAGATGATGTAGAGACCGACAGACTGCCCACACCAAGCAACTGAGGGAAAGCAAATTATTTTTTTTTACTTTCAGAATTGTTAAACAAAGCGTACAAGTAGTCCACTGTTTGCTTCAGATCTAGTGAAACAGATTAAAGAGACTGCACTTCGACATTTGAAAGGCTGTAGATAGACTGACGTGTATTTCTAAGTATCGTATGCTTTACACGTCAAATTAGAAGAAAAATCCGTTCCTTCTGTAATACTGCAATAGAAAAATGAAATATATTCTATATCAGCTTTATATCACTGAATCAAAATCTACGAAAGACAATTATTTCGCTGGTGCACACACCCTTGAACCAGACAGGGCCAACAGAGCAATAGTATTCTCCTTGGAGCATTATTGGATTTGGTAAAAAAAAAAAATGTCTTAAACTTTCAGATTCTGACAGCCACTGATGAAAAATCGATCCTAATCATATCAAAAGGTAATGCCTGTAATCTTACTGACGTGGATGCAATGAACTGTGAAGACTGCTGCAGGTGCCTTACACAGCAGAAGGCAGATGAGCCGTGTTCATTATGTTGCTTCTTAAAGTACAGTGTAGTGCATCAACACGAAGGCACTCGTTCGTGCGCACGTTTGTTTGTTGATGTCGGGCAGGAAAGGGGAGAGGGAGAGGGGTAGGGCGAGGGTGTGGGTGAGTATGTGTGTATGTGGGTAAAGGTGATGTGCCTGTCATCTAGAACAGGATGATATTCGAAAGATAATAAGTCTGTGTATGTGAACGAAACCTTCGCTGAAGTAGATTTCGTTGGGTTTTTTTTTTTTTCGGGGGGGGGGGGGGGGGGGGTATATTCCATCTTTTTCTTTACACTTTTAGTTTTACCAAGTCTTAAGGATCAATTTCTCTGTTAACAATGATTCGACTTCGTGTCTCTCTCTCTCTCTCTCTCTCTCTCTCTCTCTCTCTCTCTCTACTCACATGCACAATTTCATATCACAAAACACACACACACACACACACACACACCACACACACACACACACACACACACACATACTATTCTCTCTCTCTCTCTCTTCTCTCTCTCTCTCTCTCTCTCTCTCTCTCTCCCCTCTCTCTCTCCCCCCAGCCCTCTTTTTTAGCCTGTAAATCGATCTACAGAGAGAAAAGAAAGGAAAAGTTCACCGCCAAGCAATCACATGTAAATTATCAGGAAATCGCATCATCATTTTTACTCTCTTCTCCCAGCATCCGTAGTTAAGCTGATCTCATCGGGATGCAACGATGCGTAAGAGAATATTGATTCCAGTCTTTGGGACAGCTGCTCTGGCGCGAGCTGTTCACGTGCAATTGCATGACGGGAACTATAGTTTGTCGTCACTTCCATTGCAAGTGGGTCGCCTATGTTCGTTAGAGGAGGTCATCACCCGTCCTCCCCCCCCCCCCCCCCCCCCCCCCCCCAATAATCGCGTTCTTTGTGAGTCTCCCTACCGCTTATACCTCTCTCTCTCTCTCTCTCTCTCTCTCTCTCTCTCTCTCTCTCTCCCTCCAACTGAATCTCTTCATAAAAAAAACAAGTGTTGACTCCTGTGTTCACTTAAACAGTTCACATTAGTAAAGTTTTGTTGATAGTGACTCGTTTTCTTTTTTTCTTCTTCTTCTTGATTTGATAGCGGCAGACAGATGTGAGACGGCCAGAAAAATGGTAATGATTCTCATGATAACAGATACATCACGAAAAAAAAAAAATAAACGACATGCGAAAACAGATGATTAGGTCTCAAGTCTGTCTGTGTTCTCTCCTTTACATTGGTCAGCCATCTCGCTCTCTCTCTCTCTCTCTGACCCCTGTGCTGAAATGTGCCCCTAAAAATTGACCTGAAATCATTTGTCCGAAGAGCATGCCACCATCAAGCTCGGTGCTGTCTGGAACTCTCTGCCACCCTCTCTTAGGTGGCAGAGAGTTCCTCACATTCAAACCTTGATCACCTTCAGAACTGAACTCCGGACTTGCCTGCCCCATGGAAGGGATGTTTTCATTGGTCAACATTATAGCACCACGCAATAGACAATTTCCTGTTTGCATATTTGTTTTAAAACGAGGTGACTGAGGGTGGAAAATGAAGCAAAATTTAAAAAGAAGAGGGGGGTTAGTTACCGCCACAGATGCCGACAAAGAGATTACAGGACAAAACACAGTGCATTTCGACCTCATGGGTCTTCTTCAGGCAAAACAAACCAAATTTAGGACAACGAAAACGAAGAACGAGAAACCAAATGAGGCAAAATTTGGAAAGAAGAGGGGGTTAGTTACCATTATTATCACGGTCATCATTACTTTTTTCACTCCCATGATCCCCTTCTTGAGGGCCTCGTTTTCATCCAACACCCATTTTGCGCTGAATATGAGAAGATAAGTGGTTTATCGTTCTTCGTTTTCACTGTCCTAAATGTTGTTTATTTTTGCCTGAAGAAGACCCAAGAGGTCGAAAT
>JADBJO010000689.1:222500-225000 GCA_016801955.1 Conus betulinus | reverse complement strand
GTATAAGAGGAACAATAATGGTAAATAGTGAAGCTGACACTAATCTGCAAAAAAAAAGCATATATTATCAAATAAAAGTGCTCTGAAACAAACAAACATAATTAAAGAAAAACGTCGAATTGTACAATAAAACAAATCTCCACAAAGTTTAAACACTAAGAAAGAAATACCATCGAGTTTCTATACACATGGGCTACAGGGTATTTTGTGTGGCGGGAAAACTTGTGTTGGGGGGGGGGGGGGTACTTTATGGCAAGACACATGGGGAGATGAGATGTAGTGTGTGGCTGGACACACGAGTTGGGAGTGTAATGTATGGATGGACACATGGGTTGGTGATGTAATGTATGGATGGACACATGGGTTGGTGATGTAACGTATGGAGGGACACATGGGTTGGAGATGTAGTGTATGGCTGGACACATGGGTTGCGATGTAATGTATGGAGGGACACATGGGTTGGGGATGTAGTGTATGGTGGACACATGGGTTGGGATGTAATGTATGGAGGGACACATGGGGGTTTGGATGTAGTGTATGGTGGACACATAGGTTGGGGATGAAGTGTATGGTGGACACATGGGTTGGGGATGGAGGGTACGGGTAAACACATGGGTTTGGATGTAGTGTATGGTGGATTCATGGGTTGGTGACGTAGTGTATGGATGGACACATAGGCTGGGGTGTAGTGTATGGATGGACGCATAGGTTGGTGACGTAGTGTACGGATGGACACATAGGCTGGGGGTGTAGTGTATGGATGGACATATAGGTTGGGGATGTAGTGTATGGATGGACACATAGGTTGGGGGTGTAGTGTATGGATGGACACATAGGTTGGGGATGTAGTGTATGGATGGACGCATAGGTTGGGGATGTAGTGTATGGATGGACGCATAGGTTGGGGATGTAGTGTATGGGTGGACTCATGAGTCGGAGATATAGTACATGGCAGGACAGACAGGCTGGGGATGTAGTGGATGACTGGACGTTTAGTTTGGGGACGTAATCTATGACTAAACTCAGGAGCTCAGAATGTAGTGTCTGGCAAGAGGCGCATGGGTCTTGGAGGTCTACTTTTATACAACGCAGAATATAACAATGCAACAATCCACACGAAAATGTAGCAATGTTACAATTTTCGGATGCATTATCCACATACACTGGTCCATAGTCTTGTAAGAGGAGGTGTATTCGTGGGAGGCGGGGGAGGAGATTACAAGCTCACATGAATCAGCTGATCATCCCAAAAGGAGTCCTGCACTCACGAAATCACGCCCCAAGATCTCTGTTATCAACTGAACAACACACATTACAAAAGAGAGTTTCAAGAGTTTCGAAACAACTGTACTTTGAATCCCTACTAAAAAAAAAAAAAACAAACTGATGGAAATAATCATCCTCTACGCATCAACGGTAAAACATTTCAATCTAAATCCGTGATCGAGTTCAGTGATTATCGATCGGGAAAAAAACAATAACAAAAGCAGCAGTTTTGACGGCAAGTGTTACAATCGCCACACATAGTTCGCACATCCCAGGCATACCAAAGCGGCACAACTCTGACACGTTTCTGTCCAGTCTGCCGCATGCACTGTTACATCTTTTGTCGATTTCGCTGCATTGTGACGTTTTGCGTTCTATCAGTCCCTTGACGTTCTTCTCTCTCGATCGAAAGGGGAGTAAGTCCTGCGTCGTCTTTGATGAGGATTAAGCCCCAGGTGAGACATGGACAGACAGACAGACAGACAGACAGGCAGACAGACAGGTTCTTAGCGAATGGGACGCGGAGTATTTGAGTTCCAGTATCTGACCTCTGATCACCGGCTATTTCCTATCTTCCCCCATCCCTACCCCCACCTCCAACCTTCTCGTTCCCTCCCAGCAATATCCCAGCACCACTCCCTGACTCGTCCCGAAATCCTGTCCTCCATTTCCCTTCCTTGCTCCCACTCGTCCACACTGCTGAACAATATAATTATCTTTATTTCCAGATCGGTTTTTTTCTCGTTTTTTTTTTTTTCTGTTCAGTTCTGAAGAACTGTCGGGTGCTGTGATTCTGACTATGAGAATTTGAATGTGCTGTGCGTATCTGCTGAGATTCTGACTATGAGAATTTGAATGAGCTGAGAGCGAGAGAGAGAGAGAGAGAGAGAGAGAGAGAGAGAGAGAGAGAGAGACCAGAGAGAGAGAGAGACAGGCACAGACAGGCAGACAAACACAGACACAGACAGACAGATAGACAGACAGGAAGAGACATAGAAACAAAGAGACACAAAGACAGATAATCAGATAGAAAGTCAAACGGAGAGAAGCAACCAGAAACGAGAGACAGAGAACGAGAGAACGAGACGGATGGACGTAAAGAAGAGATTTCTGTTAATCTTGCCACAGTCTGAGCTTTTTGAAGAAAAAATAAAGATGAGAAACGAAACATTAGTAGACGACAATTATAAGACTTGAGCTGCTGTTGCTGCTGCTGCTGCTGTTGCTACTGCTG
>JADBJO010000689.1:212500-217500 GCA_016801955.1 Conus betulinus | reverse complement strand
CTTCCGCTACCGACTTCCTATTACCTTCCCTTTGACTAAGCTGTCACGCCACCTGTCCGACTCCCTACACGTTATACTACGATTAAGGTTCTTTCGCAGCACACCTAAATCCTGAAGCAACTTTCCGACGGACGGACGGTGACCATGAACAACAAAGCTATGCAATACTGACATGACTGCCTGACCCCGTGTACACAGATACTCTGCCCTGCAGCCATGAGTAGCCCGTACAAGGCGTATTAATGCCTGGATTAGACCTGGACTGAGTGGGGCCGCACCTTACCCTTAGAGCCGATTGTATTGCGACATACAGTTTTGTGGTCATGATTGAAATCGCTGTGAGAGCGCTGTGTGCGTATAGCTTGGATTTTGCTTCTCAAAGTAGCACGCTGTTTGTTGCCAATATTTTCACTTGAATTCAGAGCTTAGTACAGGGTTGTCAGTCTTACCAGTTGAACCTATAGCATACTGCCTGCTGTTAGTCTTTCCATTTGAACCCATAGCATACTGTATGCTGCCACTCTTTCTAACTGAATTCATAGCATACTGCTCGTTGTCAGCCTTTCTGTTTGAACCCATAGCACACTGCATGCTGTCAGTCTTTCTATTTGAACCCATAGCATACTGCATACTGCTAGTCTTACCATTTCAACCCATAGCACACTACATGCTGTCAGTCTTTCTATTTGAACCCCATAGCATACTGCATACTGCTAGTCTTACCATTTCAACCCATAGCACACTACATGCTGTCAGTCTTTCTATTTGAACTCATAGCATACTGCATACTGCTAATCTTACCATTTGAACCAATAGCACACTGCATGCTGTCAGTCTTTCTATTTGAACCCATAGCATACTGCATACTGCTAATCTTACCATTTGAACCAATAGCACACTGCATGCTGTCAGTCTTTCTATTTGAACCCATAGCATACTGCATACTGCTAGCCTTACCATTTCAAACCCATAGCACACTGCATGCTGTCAGTCTTACCATTTGAATCCATAGCATACTGTTTACTGTCAGTTTTTCTATTTGAACCCATAGGTTCAGATTCCCATCAGATCCAGTATATCCCCATCCCGGTTGTCAAAAGCTGTAAGCTAGCTTGGAATGGACAAAAACGAGATCAACACAATGCTGCCCGCTTGATGGTCAAAACGTTCAAACGATCATGTCACTCCATTACGGATTAAACTTCACTGGCTGCCTATCACATTTCGAATTACATTCAAAGATTGCTGTCCTGGCTTTCCGTAGTTTTGATGGATATTTACCACACTACATAACCTCACTCCTTCATATCTGTCAGCCACCTTGATCTCTCAGACGAGGAGGAGGAGGAGGAGGTGGAAGAGGAGGATGAGCAGGATCAGGAGCAGGAGAAGGAGTTGTTGTTATTGTTGTTGCAGAAAAAAAAGTCACGAACTAGCAGTAGTAGTAGTAGTAGTAGTAGTAGCAGCAGCAGCAGCAGCAGTAGTAGTAGTAGTAGTAATAGTAGTAGTAGTCGTGGTAGTAGTGGTAGTCGTCATAGTCGTAGTAGTAGTCGTAGTAGTAGTCGTAGTAGTAGTTGCTGTAGTAGTAAAGTAATAGTAGTGTGTTTCCTACACCAAACTTACAGGGAACTGCGCACTATGGAAGTCCGGAAGCTGATCCAACAAAACTAGTAAGCTTACAGACTCAGTCTAAGTGCAGTTTAACCCTCTCTCTCCTATCCGCTCACCAAGATTCAGCTTTCTGGTCATGTGTCACTGCGTTATGCCGCGCGAGCTCAATAGTCACAGACATGTGTTAGACGTTTTAGAGCTTTTTTGCGACTGCGGTGTCTGTTTAACGTGCCTCTTTACACAGTGAACTACACTCCGGTGTTAGCCTGATAGAGCCTGTCCAGTATTCCGATCAATATGGGACAGGAGCACCTCCAGCGTGACACCGTCTGTTTGGCCCAGTGTCCCCCCAAGGATGCCAGGTACATCAGCTAATAACAAACAGCCAAACAGCGCAGTTCCCAGGAGGGCAGGGCTAGCTGCCATTTTACCAGAGGATCTTATTGTGTTCTCATTGTGCAAAAAAAAAAAAAAAAATGGTTTGGGTTGCGGTTACGTCGATCATATACATATTCGCAAAAGATAAGCGTGCATGAAAACTCCTCAACAGTATAAAACATCCAAAATTCGTTTTCAGATATGAATCTCTCTCTCTCTCTCTCTCTCTCTCTCTCTCTCTCTCTCTCTCTCTCTCTCTCTCTCTCTCGCTTCTAAGCTTTCTCCGTATCCCTCCTACATCTCCCTCTTTTCCCCAAATCCAAATCTTATCTGATATTCCCCTCTCAGCCACAATACCCGAACTTAGGTTCAACTTCTCATCACAGAAGTCGTTTTTACACGGCCCCGATCCCCCATTCCTTTCCCCCGCCAAGATCGTTCAGAGTGGTTTCGTATTGATTTCATAAGGGATCACTGAATCGTGATGATGATGATGACGACAATGACGACGATGATGATGATGACGACGATGATGATGATTTGACCCAGCGAACTAAACTGCTTCTGCTGATATTGTAATGGTGGTGGTGATGATGACGATGATGGCGATGGTGGAGGTGGTGGTGGTGGTGGTGGTGGTGGTGGTGACGACGACGACGAGGAGGAGGAGGAGGAGGATGGTGATGATGATGTGGAGGAGGAGGGGGAGGAGGAGGAAGAGAGGAGGAGGAAGAAAGGGAGGAGGGGAATTGTTCGGCCAGCAAATAGTTGTTCCCGCAAAATATTGTGGTGGTGGTGGGTGGTGGTGGTGGTGATGATGATGATGATGATGATGATGATGATGATGATGATGATGATGACGACGATGATGATGATGATGGTGGTGACTTGACCTGGGAACCGACTTGCTCATGCAAGAGAGATAAGAGGAGAAGGAGGAGGAGAGAGGGCAAGAAGAAGAAGAAGAAGAAGAGGAGGAGGAGGAGGAGGAGGAGGAGGAGGAGGAGGACGAGGAGGATCTGACCTGTAATCTGAGTACTAATGCAAGGTACTGCGCTTCAGAAACACTAACGGCATGATTGCAATGATGATGACGATATGTCCACACCAAGGACTGGAGTGAGTGAGTGATGTGACTTGGACCAGACCCTACAGAAAGTGAGGGGCCAGGGAAGGGGAGTTAGAAAAACAGGGGGGGGGGGGGGGGGGGGGGGGGGGGGAGGGGGGGGGGCACTGACCTGCTCAATTAGCTGATCGGTGCTCTGCACCTTGTTCACCATCTTGGGGACGACGCAGACAGCCTTTCACCTTAGCCTCCACCAAGTGGTTGAACTTCATGAAGACGACGTAACCGATGTAGCAGAGGAAGAGGACCAGGCCTTCCCACCAGTAAATGTGGCTGTCGTAGAAGAAGTAAATGAGCAGGGGACAGGACAGCGCCAAGCTGTACCAGGACACGTCTCGGAACAGCGGCCACCAGGTCAAATGCAACATCTCCTTGCTGAACAACGCGCACATGCCGATCACGAACAGGATGTTGAACACGGCCGAGCCGACGATCGTCCGATGCCCACGTCACTGTCGGCGATGAAGACGCCGATGATGCTGGTGAACAGCTCCGGGGGCGCTGCCTCCCGCCGCCATGAAAGTGGCGCCCGCCACGTCCTCCGAGATGGCCAACCTCTCCGTGATGACGGTGAGGGCGGGCACGAAGAACTCGTCACACACCACGGCCAGCGCCACGAACATGTAGATCATGCCGATGATGTGCAGCACCACGGCGCCCTTCCGGCGGTCCGACACAGAGAAGATGTCCGGGGGGGTAGTTGGAGCTGTTGCCCAGCAAGTGCCGGACATGGTAATGTGGACCCGCCACATCCTGTGTCTGGGCTGACCACCCCTGGCCAAAGTCCTGGGAGTACCAGAAGACGCATGCCAGAGAGCCCATCACGAAGACATTGAACAGAATCAGCAGTCGGATCCATCTAGTCCTTCTGGACAGCAGCTTCGAAAGTGATATGACCTTCATTTTTGGTCACAATACTTGCAATAGCATGTTCTGATTTGGGGTATAATATTAAAAAAAAATATAAAATAAAAAAAAACGATAAAAACAGTCCACCTCCTTCTTTTTCTGACTCCAGCAGGGTGAGCGAGCAGGGCAGGGCGAAGAAGGATGGCAGGGAGGGGGGGAGGGGGGGGGGGAGCGGTCAAAGGGAGGAGAGGAGGGGGGCGGTCATGTCATGGTTCCGGGAGGGTCATCGGCCGGTCAGGGGCGGCGGGGGAGGGCACAGACAGCGGCACGGTGCACCCACCGACCCATCACGACCTTCAGCTTCCGGCTCTTTGACCCCGGTCACTACAGCATTGCGCCACGCCTCACCATGTTGCACGTGCTGTCTTGTCTGCTGGTGTGTGCGTGAAGCGCCCGATCCACAGCCAGTTATGCTGTGATTATGTTACAGCTGTCAACGGCCTTGATGCACTCCTCACGTGTCCACCTCACACACCCAGAGGATCCTTCTGAAACAGAATACACCAGGGTCACCGCACGGGAAACACGCCAGTGTGACAGGTGACAGCGGTGTTCTGTCTCATTCTGTACCATTTCCACCAACCCGCACATTTTTTTTCCCTGCTACTTGTCTACAGTAGTAGCATAAAATGGCCTGAAATGTAAGATCGCTACCTCCAAAAACCATGGTGTGTGTGTGTGTGTGTGTGTGTGTGTGTGTGTGTGTGTGTGTGTGTGTGTGTGTGTGTGTGTGTGTATGAAGGAAAAGAATTACATAGAAACAAGAAACACAAAAATATGGTATTTGTCGTTTTTTTTCAGTATTGTGATATTTTTCATACACACACACACAAAACACACACACGCACGCGCGCGCACATATGCACGCACCACCAACAACAGAGAAGAAGTGAACAAACACAAATTTCTCCAATTGTTCTCGCTGCGTACGTGGGGTCAGGTACAGGGCATATGTGCAAGCTTAGAACATCCTTAT
>JADBJO010000689.1:182500-185000 GCA_016801955.1 Conus betulinus | reverse complement strand
ATCCTTTATTAGCAAATAAGAGATCATCATTAGTATTACTATAACTTTTAGTGTTGTAGAAGTTGTTATTTCTTATATTATTACTATCAATACAATGTACTATTATTTGTATTACTGTTTTCATTATGAGTCTTTGTTTTCGTTGCTATAATTACTATCATCATAAACATTTTTTCTTATGTTATTATTACCAATACAATGTACTATTATTCATATTACTGTTTTTATTACGAGTCTTTGTTTTCGTCGCTATACAGTCAGGTATAATTGTTATCCTCCTAAACATTATCATCATTACCATTTGCATTCTTATACTTCTTATTATCGTTATTAGTATTATTATACCAACACAATGATTTCCATTGATGTAAAGAAAATTATGTAAAAAAACGAATCTCTTCACAACCCCCCTAAACAGTCAGGTTTGACACCAAACTGGTAAACCGCCAAAATCCTGAATACTTTCAAATAAACCATGTGAGTTTATGTCCTGCCTACCCCCAAAGTCACGTGCTTTTCCATAGCAGCGACAGGTACCAGGCACGCGCGCGACACCACTGCCCAAACCGCCACCGTTCTATCGCCAGCAGTGTCCCCATCGGCAGCGGATGAAAGATAAATATTAAAGATCATTCGCAGCCAAAATGCATAACATGAATCATTCAATGATTAATGGTTAAATGTCATTTCTCTGCAGAGAATCATGACAAACACATTTATTAGGACGTACTACGCATCAACGTAACGACAGATTATTTTCTAAGCAGAGACCTTGGTTCGGCTGGCTTAGGCGCCGAGCAGAAAACTCAGAGGCCATGGGTTCAAGTCCCACGTCGACTGTTAACAAAATTATTTGAAAGACAACAACACACCCTTCTTCCATACAGAGTTTGACTGTCAAAATAGGCCCCACGCTCCTTTACAATTGCGAAGTTATGCTGCATAAAGGATGATGTGTAGCGCAGTCGATAGCGCACTGTCTCTACCATGCATATGAGGGATTGATTCCACATTTTTTACATTTTGATACCGTTTCATTATTTCTTTTTTTTTCGCTTTCCTTCTACTTCTTCTTCTTAACATTTCTGTTGTTTTTGTTTTTGATTTTGATTTGTTTGTTTCTTGGTAGGTCTGTTTCTTGTTTTCGTTTCGTTTGTATGTCTGCGCCATGTGACGCATTTTGTACTGTGGGGATAAGGGCTTCTATTCCCTGTGTCCGATGCGGAGCACAGATTGTGCAAACTATTGTTATTACAGCAACAAGGAAAGAAGACAGACGAGCATAGCACAAAACTGAATAACAGGAGAAACACAGCCAGTCAGTGCCAGACACACACAACTACCATCATCACCTGACACAACGGCACGACAGCTAGTGGACTGCGGCAGCTGCAGTTCGCCATTGTAACCGGCAACTTCTTCCACCTACCCACCCCCTCCTCTTCCCTCAGTCTCCCGCACTGGTGGGACACAGAGGAGGAAGAGAGGGTTTCGTGTCATTAGCGATTCCTTTCATCTCCTGCCTTTGTCTCCATCATGTCCCTTATGCGCTGCGTCACTTCCGTTTATTTCTCTTACTCAGCTTTCAGCGCCTTTGATGAAATCTTGTCGTGAATGTCGGGTCAGTTGCGTAAGCTGGGCACTGCGGTAGGTGTGGATGGGCCAGCTGCTCTTTTCACCGCTTTATTTCCCCTCATTCAACTGAAGACAGTCTTGACCACCGATCCTGCCCTTCACGTAATTTTTGCACTGTTCAAACGTCACCTGTCATCTCCAGTAGCTTTGCTTTTCCAAGTTGTCGCATGCTACTGCAAGATCATCGTGTTGCTTGTTTACTTAACGCCTTTTGTTTTTCTGTCCATGTTGCCTGTGGCATGTGTTCGTATTTCACATTGGATACAGCAATGTTTGCAGTTTTGCTTCTTTTCCATGCGTGTCTGTTGCTCTGCTGTAAACTTCAATCATTGGTTGTTCACCATTCAGCACGAGCTGTCTTGCAAGTGTCCTAAACAACCACGTTGTCTGCCGTCAATAGACTGGTATCAGCAAACTGAGCGCCATCCTGTTTCCGAAATGTCTATCGTCGAAGTATGTTCCATTATGGTGTGACCTTTTTTTTCTGTCGAGTTTGTGTCACTGTTGTAGCACGTGCTTGTGCGGCGTCATCCGTCATCATTGTGCGTGTCCATTAGCAGCTGTTCCCATCAAGCACAGCTTTGTCCCGTTCATTGACCTCCGTCATTACTGCCACATCCTTCTCTGGCTGCTGTCATCATTAGTTCCCCTGGCTGCTGTAGCAGCCCTCCTCCTCCTCATGTCACTGTGGTGGCTCGACCATCTTCATCTCCATCCCATCTCCCGACTTTTCCGTCGTCCGTCATCAGTTTTTCTTCATCTGCGTCCCTCATCCCTCTGTTTGTCGCTGGCTGCAAAAATCCCCATGTACGCAGTAATCACCTTGGACTGTTCATGCCTAATCATGATGGATGGGTGAAGGGAC
>JADBJO010000689.1:172500-177500 GCA_016801955.1 Conus betulinus | reverse complement strand
AGAGAGAGAGAGAGAGAGAGAGAGAGAGAGAGAGAGAGAGAGTAACAAGGACAAAAATATGGGAGAAAACGTGAGGCAGGAGACCCCCACCTGCACCCCATCCCTGAAAACAAATGGTTGTAGGATCAGGTCTAGACTACAACATGGTTGGTTTGGGTTTTTTAAAAGCTCTCTATGACGATAACATTTGTTATACAATGACGAAATCGTTCAAAGAGGCCGGTAATCAGAGTTAGGCTGGGGGAGGGGGGGGGGGGGGGGATAAGAAAACCTTTCCAGACGGAGAAATTAGTTGCGTTAGCGCGGTATGATGAAATACTTGCTAACAATTGTTCAGCCCTGATCAGTATTAGACTGAATAAACAAAACAAACAAACAAACGAACCACAACAATTCGTGGATGGAAACATTTATGAAGTAATGAAGCAATTGTTACAAAAAGTTCAGCAATCACGGTTTGGCTTAAAGAATTAAACAAACGAACAAACGAATAAACCAAACACGGGTCCAAGACGGGAACTTTTATTTTGGTGTGTGGGGAGAAGTTGTTGCAAAGTTCAACGAATGGGATAAGGCTGAAAAATTTTCCGCAAGAAAACAGTTATGGAGAGATCAAAAAGTTTTAGCAAAGAGTTAAGCACACACACACACACACACACACACACACACACACACACACACACACACACACACACGCAAGCACACACACACGTACACATGCACACAATATAAAATCTAAGACAGAAACACATTTTTGGCAGTCTAGCCCCCAAAAGACGTAAGAAAGTCTGAAAGAGTTGCTGTCGTAAGACGCAAAAGAATTTTTTTTTTTCTGTCCTAACCTCTGCGCCACTTCAGAGGCAGTGCACCCACGCCGCTCATTCCGACACCCCGTCCACAGCCACAGCCCGGTCGGCCCCGCCGCGCGCCCCGGCACCGGCAATCCAGGGTAGCAGTCAATGTCAAGTCGTCAAGAGGCAACCCACCGATGAAGACACTGCACTGCTGCCGAGTCACTTCGGTGGTGTTCAGTGGCGCCTGTTCTGATCTAACATACGCAGGACATCACCTACTAAGCCCCCTACTGACGACAATAATTGCTTAGTCGCGGAGCCGGCGTGAGTGAGCTCTCCCTCCGGAGGGCGCCACCACGTCCGTCCAACGACAGCCCCCATGGACTCGTCGATACCGGTGACCCCGACGGAACCAAACAAACCACAGCCACAGACATGGAGAGGACATCGAGATTGAGGTCACCATGAGAGCAGGACATGAAGGGCCACAGAATTTGAGATCTTTTTTTTATGCTGATAGATGAGAATGAGGATAATGAAGTGATGCTACGGATTTCCATTTCGGTCTGAGACTACATGACAGGGCTGTACTCTACGCTTCCTTTCATAATATATCCGGCGCGTCAACCAGGCCCGAGAGATACAGGCACCTACAGTGTTGGTCAGGAAATTTGAGGAACACTCTCAGAAACACATCCATTAAGTGGATGAAAACTCGACTGTGTGGTCCCAGTCTTCCCAACTGAGCCCGCAGCAAACTCAACTCTGGATAGGAGCCGGTCGGGGCAGAAAACCCACATGACTCTCATGGGATTTGAACCCACGACCTCCCAGCCGGGAGTCCGCAACGCTAACCACTTCGCCACGGCGTCTGGTACCGCAAAAGAATTGATACCAGTCAATTAAACTCATTTTACCCATATTTTGATGAGAAAGCAAGGTTATATCATAGAAGAAATGTTGACCTGTGACATCCTTGATTTTTATATATTTGGATCTAAATTCAACCAGTGATTTTACTACAAATCATATGGTATATCACAACTTTTTGCATGAACGGTAAGACATCAAGGAAACTGTTTCAGAGAAGGGCTTGGTATGCCTCATTTGCAGTTATCCTCTGAAATACCATGCCTCAAATGGAGGATTTTTTCTTGTCACAAGGTATAGCTATATAAGGAAGTAAGACACTGTCAATCAAACCCATTACCACCCCCGCCCAAAAGCCAACGATACTAACGACCGGACCGCTGGTGTGTTTTTGTCTTTTGTTCCTAATGAAAGGCGTTAATTTGCATCAGAGACAATATGCACGTATTTGTCTATTATCTATCTCAGTGAAAAGCCGTAGTTAGTCCAAAAATAGTACTAATGTATGTTTCTGTTCCTATACAGGCAAAAGATTTCATAACCCCATATATGTAAGGCGGTGCGTTGATCATTTCTTTCTTTCTCTTTTCTGGTTTCCGTTTATACTCTCTCTCCTTCCTCCCCTCACCGCATTCCTTCTTTCCTCTGTTCGCGTTCTCTCTCTCTCTCTGACTCTCTCTCTCTCTCCTCTCTCTCTCTCTCTCTCTCTCTCTCTCTCTCTCTCTCTCTCTCTCTGCGTTTCATATTGATTTACTTACTCTATTTTTTTTTTCATTCTCATCCACATTTTGCTTGCTGTTTCCTTTTTCCTACAATTTCTTCTTTCTGTTCTCTGTCTTTTGACAGAAACATACATCATCAGTACTATATTTGGGCTAATTACGGCTTTTCGCTGGAGATGGATAATGGACAAATGCGTCCATATTGTCTCTGACACAAATTAACGCGTTTCATTTGGAGCAAAAGACACAAACACACCTGCTGCTGTGGTCCGGTGGTTAGCATCTTGGGCTTGTGGGGGCGGGGTGGTAATGGGTTTGATTCTCATCAGAGGCATTTATTTGTGGGATTATCGGCCCTATCGGCTCCTGTGCATCAGAGTTGAGAATGTTATAGACACAACTAGGAATGCTGGAACCTAACAGTCGAGCTTCGTCCTCTCTATGGATGCGTCTTCGAGAGTGATGCTCAAATTTCCTGACCAACACAACGGGTTTCTGTATCTCTCGGGCCTGGCTGACGTCAGGATATGATATGAGAAGAAGCGCAGAATGCAGCCCTGTCGTGTTGTCTCTGATAAAAAAAATGGAACTCTACAGAATCATCTTCATCATCCTCATCCTTACTGACTGCCACTTCAACAGTCCTCAAATAATGTGTCCCTCGTGCCCTGCTCTTGTGGTGGCTTCAGTTTATTTTTTCTCCCCACGTCCAAGTCGTTAGTATCAGCGAGCTCATGGGGGACTTCCGTTGGATGCACGTGGTGGCAACTTCCGGCGCGGGTCGCCCACTCACCTGGCTAAGCGACTTTGTCATTAGTGACATCAGCAGGGGTGGGGTGGGGTGGGGGTGGGGGTTTCTGGTGTTGCCCTGCGTATGATGGATCAGAACACTGAACACAATCAAGTGAATCGGCTGCATTGCTGTGTCTCATCTTCCAGTGAACCACTTCATGACAACATGATATAGTATGCTTCCTGTGGACTGCGGGAGGTGGGGAGACAACACAAAGCAAACCCGCGTGATAAGCGGCGTGGGAACACATACCACAGGAAGGCGTGGAAGATGAAACAAAAAAAAAAAAAAAAAAAGAAAAAACAAAAAGAAAAAAAAAAAAAGAAAAAGAAAGACAGAAAGACAGAAAGAAAAAATAGATAAAGAACAAGATAAATTCGTATAAGTAACGAAATAAACATAAAACCACAACCAACAACAGTGATGATGATGATGATGATGATGATGATGATGTTGATGATGCTGATGATGATGACGACGATGATAAGAGAAGAGAAATACAGTTCAAGCAGACAAACACATCAAAGTTATCTCTAGGACTAAGTCAAGCCTTTTCATTAGAGATGAACAACAGGCCAGCGCATCAATGCTATATTTTGGACTTGATAAAAAAGTTTCCATTGGAGACGAGCAGGACACAAACTCATCAATACTGTCTCTCGGTCTAATCAAAGCCTTTCGGTGGAGGTAGATACATATATCAACATTGTCACTGAGCCTAAGTAAAGCTGGTAATTGGAAGAAACAATAGCCAGTCACAACCGTATGTACCTTGAACTGATTTAAGCTTTTATACTGGAGAAACAACAACAGACAGCATGTGTATAGTGTCTGTAGGACTAATTACAGCTTCGAACAGAAGAGAGAAGTGGTACATACAAATACATCACTGTTGTTTCTGGAAATAAAGCCTTTCACTGATAACGAACAATGTCAACAGATACCTTGTCTTTCAAACCAATTGCACTTTTGTTGGAGAGGAACTATAAACACATCAATAATTTAGCTTGGACTGACTTAAGCCGTCCACTGAAGAAGAACGATACACTAAGATGTTAGTTTTGTCTTGGAGACTAACTGAAGCCTTTAATTGTAGAGAAATAATGTCCAAACACATCAGCATGGTCTGTATGGCTGGTTCAAGCCTTTAACTGAAGGGGAACTAGAGATAAACACATCGATATTGACTATGGGATTAATCTAAGCTTTTCACTGGAGACCTACAAAGATAAACGCATCAGCATTGTCTCTAGGACTAATCTACTGGAGAAAATGAAAAAAAAAACACACACCCAGTATTGCCACTGAGACAAAGCCTGTCACCGGAGAGAAAGAACAAACAAACACACACTAATATGAAACAAATTAAAGCTTTCACGAAAAACGACACACACACCAATATTGCCTCTGAGGCTAATAAATCGTTTCACTGGAGGGGAAGAATAGACAACACAAAAGATTGTCTATGAGACAAATTAAAGCTTTCACGAAAAAAAAAAAACCGCCAATATTGCCTCTAAGACTAATTAAAGCTTTTCACTGGAGGGGAAGAAGAGACAAACAAAAAAAATTGTCTATGAGACAAATCAAAGCTTTTCATTGGAGAAGGACGATAGACAAATATACCAGCTTTGCCTCAGAGACAAAGAAGACAAGCATACTGGTTTTGTTCCTGAGACCAATTAAAGCTTTTTACAGGGCAGAAGAGTAAAACATCAATAATATATCTGCTATGAAAATCAAAGCTTTTACAGGAGAGGAAGGGTAGAAAAACAGCACCAATATTGCCTCGTGGACAAAGCAGTTTTTTTCACTGGAGGG
>JADBJO010000689.1:162500-165000 GCA_016801955.1 Conus betulinus | reverse complement strand
GATAACTAGAGGTTCCAGTGCGTGGCGGGCAACAGAGCGAGGCACGTTCCACGCTTCTTCTGGAAGACGCCACGAAAGACTGGAAAACCTATACATAATGCCATACAGCGGTCAGCTTTGGCTCGCTCATTTCAGCTCTCTACTCCAGACTTCCACCTTTTGCTGGAGGCATGGGCGCTGGGCCGTGGTGGAATATCGATGACATCTTCAGAGACTGGCACTACGTAATATTCTAACGAAAAAAAAACATGAGATCTGTGAATTTGCATTCAGTTTTATTACTTGTCGGCACTGACTATTTCAAAGCTTTTTGTGAGCAGCCCACAGTCGAAGATATTTTGTTAAATTACTCCACTAGTTTCGTTTTGCGTTTCTAATTATTTATCCACCATTGTTTCTGTGAATCTGAAAAAAAAACATTGTTTTCTTCCTCGACCTAAAGTTGAGTAACATCTCAAGACAGCCTTTTGTATTTGAAATGGATTATGGCGTGCCCAATATTAAGATTATGCAATGGAACTGCAGGTCCGTAATAACACTTTTGCCTCATTCAGCTATCAGATATTTGTTTCACAGTCTTTGAACAAAATTGAAAATAGTTTGTTCCAGTTGATAACTATTACCATCCTGCAGTTCATGAAACTGTAACCAAACAAAAAAGTTGAAAGGAAGAGCCATACACATTCATGAGAGGTTGAAAGAAAGTATGTGTGCCTGCCTCCTCATACCCAGTACGTACTCTCCTGCCGCAAGTCTGAAGTTCAGTGATCATTTCCTTATAAAATCAGTTCTGTGTTTTGCCGAAAGGTTCAACGAAAGGTAATCCTGAACGCATACGTACATAACAAGATCCGACTTTAAAAAAATGAGTGGTCTGGTGACATTAACGCTCAACCGCCTATTTGTGAAAAGAATTGTGTAACAATCAATTATGACAGATTTCTAGAAAATGTGATGGGTTCATGTCTTTATATATTAAATGATGGAACAGTACCAAGAATCCCTGATATGCCAAACCAAACAGCAACAGAGTTACACGCTTCTTGTTGTCCTCTATTGCTCCTAGAAGTAATGGGAAACTTCAAGAGATATTGTCGGGAGTGATCATCTGCCAATTGTTACTACCCTTAATGATCAGTCAGTTCAAGACATTAATGACACAGATAGTATCCCCCAAATAGTATTATAATCGTGCACACCGGAAAAAAAAAATTCAAAAACGTCTTACCAATACAAACACAGATAGTATTTCAGACAATAATGTCGATCATTTCTATCTCAGATTCACAGAAAAACAGTACTTATAGACGCTTAAATTTTCCATCCCCAAATACCCACCGATCAAATCGGTAAATATTAGGGAATATAATAATTTAGATTCCTTTGAAGATGTCTGCTGATTGAATGAACGTAAACAACCTATCAGAAAAAAATACTTAAAAAATAGGTAATGCTTCCCTTCCTTTGCAAGAACTTCAAAGGGTTATTTCTTCTCTCTGTAGAAAAACGTCAGAAGATATGGTTGCAGTTTTGATAAGTTATTCAGATACTTCCATGATGATAATTGTATGATACCTCTGTATGTTTTTTTTTTAATGTTTAATTCAGGAAATTATCCCAATGATATGGAAACATTTCTCTGTAATACCAGTACAAAAAATAAGGAAAGCCTGAAAGTGATAAAAACTACCATATGCCAATTGCAAAAACTTCTGATACTGGAAAATTTATGGACAAAAGAATAAACGTAGCCATGCTAATATATTACTCTTATAAAAACAAAGTAATTCCCATGAAGCAGATGAGTTCCGAAAAGGAAAAGAAATCGGTATTCATTTGGACAAGCTAACAACACAGATCTAACGTAAGTTAGCCCGAAGGAAGAATGTTTTAGCTATATTTTTTAAAGTTTACTATTAGGTGTGGCACAATGGATTACTCTGTACATTAAAATATATTAGCATGTCCGATAATATTTATTCTTATGTGTAAGACTTTCCTATGAAAACAGGTATTCAGGCAGAAGTGGGATTTCTTATTCTACACAAAGATCTCCTAGAAAGGGTATAAATTTCGCACCGGTCAGTAATTGCACCCTCTCTGTACATTTTACTTTATGATCTTCACAAAGTGTTAACCAAGTAATGCTGTCTTTGTGCAGAATGCTGATAATATGTGCATGTGGATGCACGTAACTACGAAAAAAAGAAAATGCCGAAAAGAAAATAACTTATTCATAGAAAAACATATCACCATGAACTCAATAAGGTAAACAACTATCTGATCGAAAATGTTTCAACTCTATCCTCTGAAAAGACTAATCTTGTTCTAGCAAACAATTGTGCTGATCCTTTCCCTTTGCCATCATTCCGGAATGACTGGAATATTTTAAAACATAAACACTTGGTACAAATTATGAGAGTTTACCTTACTTCAAAGTTAACTTGGAATTGTCACATTTGAATGCTCACTTATCAAGGCAAGTAAAACTTTCAATTAC
>JADBJO010000689.1:145000-155000 GCA_016801955.1 Conus betulinus | reverse complement strand
CTCTCTCTCTTTGTCAAGGTGCGTACATTCGACTGGTGTAAAAAAAGTAATTAATTCAGGTTGACTCTGCCAAGTTATTTATTAATTTGTTTTTTGGTGACATAAAGGAACGATTGAAAATGTGAGCTCCATGTTCAAAACAAGCCAAGCAACAGCAACAACGACGACATCTGCACGTGCAAAAACAGTGATCAAGATTACAGTGAGAATAGAATGAATCGGGGTGGAAAGAAATCGAGACGCCCAACACAGGTTTACCAGATCAAACTCTCGTGGCCTATTTCTCTCACCAAAACTGTGTTCATTGCTACAGTGCTGATAGCAACTTGCTATTCAAGCGTCAAGAATTGCTCACCGAATACCTGTGGTTATTATTCACCTCGACTCTGCGGCCGTGCTGTTCCCGTTTTCTCCCTCGGTGTCCATCTTGCTGGTCATCAGCGGATCTTTCTCCAGTGGGCCGTAGCAGTTCGCTTCCTCAATGATTCCAGATGGTCCACACAGGGCAAATGGCGTGTCGTTCTCATCGTTCATGCAGAGAGTTTACGACGTCTGTTCTTCCTGGAGGCACATGCCATTCTGCTCACCTGGTACCTCTTGTCATGTGGGGACGTGGAGAGTAACCCAGGTCCACATGGATGCAGGGGAGTAACCAGCATCATTATAACCACGATCACAACTATGCTCCTGAACCCGTTCTTTGCTCAAAAACCTGCCCACCAAAGCGAACTTCACAGAAATCTGTTCTCCTTGGCAGGGTACCAAATGCAGCCTCCTTCTGTGACTGAGAATGGAGCAGATAAACTACAGTCATGGTGCGAAGTTTTTCAAAGAGAAAACGCCCAACTGAGGGAGGAAATTCACCACCTTTCTAATCTGTTCACGGCTCTTCATGAACAATGTAAGAGTTTACTGCATTTGAAAGACTGGTTCACTGATGCGGCGCAAAAGATGAGAACCAAATAGACAAGGTTGAATCCTTCTCACGTCGAAATAACCTCAGGTTCTTCAATGTTCTGGAGAACGAAAACGAGAATGACCAGGAGTGCTTGACGAAAGTGGTTCAACTGCTCAACAGATACTTTCCCATAAAAAAATGGTCAGAAGACGATGTGGACAATGCACATCGTCTCGGCCAGAGAAACAGAAATCACAGATACTTTCGTCCTATCATTGTCCGACTCTTCAGCTGGCGAAATAAGCTTACCATCCTGAGGGCCAGAGAATGTAGAAGAGATCTGGCGAATTGTGAAGGAATCCGTATCGCCTCTGACCTTACTGACCGTCAAAATCAGATTGTGAGGGAAGAGAGAAATGCGGGAAGACATGTTTATGTACAGAAAGGTCGACTTGTTTACAACAGAAAGAATCTGCGACATCGTGTTAAGACCAGCAGATTGAGAACTATGGACCACAGGGAGTCAACACAGACCAATACAAATCTGTTTGACACAATTGATTGTGGCCAGTCAGCCCACTCTGAAGGATACTGTGAGCCATCGAATCGCCGTGATTCTACGCCGCCAGCTCCAGAGCTCAACTTTCATGGCACCCAGATACAGCAACCTCCTAGCAACAACCCAAGTAGTCTCCCCTGGACAGCAGATATGAGAGCGTTCCCAGGTTTTCAAACCAACCACAAACAAGTACGCCCAACACTGCCGAATCTAGAAAGCAGGGGACACGTTTCGAGCATCCAGACCCAAAGCCTAGTGAGTCCAGCTTCGTGATGAGCACCACAGTATCTCAGGGAAACTCTTTTCCCCCTACCAACACTAATTCTGAACTGCCACAACCCCAACGTCAACCACGTACCAAGACAGTGATTGACAAATGGGGAGCGAGATTGTGTCCAGTATCAGATGAAAGAAATGATCTGCAGATTCCTGGCAAAGAACCTGATTGTCCAGACTCCACAATTCCCAAGGCAATAGAAGTAATTCCTTCAGGCAGTACAGCAGCTCCTTCTGACACAACACCACATGGTAACAATTCTTCCGTTTTATGCACACCCCAGCCAAACCCCAACCCTATGTCTTCCAGCCTTTTGACTACATGCCTTCCTATGCGATCTGATCCAGTGCAGCGTCCCCAAGAAACCATTCTTGGTCTTGACCCAGTGTCTAACGATGAGAAGCGGTCCCCTGTCCACCCTGCCATACCCAGACGTGGAAAGCCAGACACCAGGTAACACCTGTCTCGCCGACCCCTCAGTAGACAGCCACATAGAATCCCAGCTCGACAGTCCTGTTTATCCATGCTGTGAGAAATCGCCGGATAACAGGCCAATGTCAGGCATCAATGCTGGTGTTTTTCCTGTTCCTGGACATCCCAAACCCAAAGTGAAGAACGCTAGTGTAACTCATGTCAATGAAACCAATAATCCATCGCCCCCTAAAGCTCCAGTTACACGCAGACAAAACAAAAAAACAAACTAACTAGACTGAATGAAAGAAGCAAACAGACAAGACTGACAGAGAAATTCACTGTGATGAACCCAGTCAACACTCCAGTTTACAATGCTGGTAAATAGCAATGTGGCCGGCCCGTTACAGTCAATGACCATCCTGATAGAGTGGTGGAGAGCCTGTCAGTTGTTTCTTGGAACATTGATGGTCTAGCTAGCAAACTTGCTGACTCGGACTTTACTAATTTTGTTCAAAGTTTTGACGTCATATGCCTTATTGAAACATTTCTTCATGAGTCCTTTGATTTAGATTATCACTTTAAGAATTTTGACAAATTTAGAACTAAAGCACTTAAGCATTCAATTATGGGTCGCAGATCTGGTGGACTTCTGTTACTAATCAACAAAGCATTTAATAAGTTTATTAAATTTATAGAAGTTTCTATCGATCATGTTGTTTGTGTAAAAGTGTCTAAGGATATGCTAAAAGTTGACCATGACATTTTGTTTATTTTTGTGTATATTCCACCAACAGGTTCTGTGTTTTACCAGTCATCAAATTCTGTATGTCACATTGAAGCTTTAGAAAATTGCATCATGGACCTAAGCAATCGTTTCCCACGGGCTCAAATAGTATGTAGTGGAGATTTTAATGCTAGAACTGCAGACCTCCAAATAGCTTTCCCTGATATGACCGATTTATTTGCTGATCCAGTTCATCCCATTAATCCTTTTAAGAAATCACGTTCAACAAATGATCCAGTACTCAATGCTTTTGGTGAACACCTCTTAAACCTGTGTGCTTGTTTTGATTTGTGTATTGTAAATGGATCCAACCACGGTTGTTACAGTGGAGACTTCACTTTTATATCTGTCCATGGTTCTAGTGTGATAGACTATTTTCTCATTTCGTACGACTTACTACCGAACGTCAAAAGTTTTTGTGTGTTGTAGAATTGAATCTGTGCACATGCCTATTAAGTTAGAACTTTCAGGCAGACAGTCCCCACCATCACCCACTAACACTAATGATAAATTCACTGCCTGGAATAGAGACAAAATTGATGCTTTTGTTGCTAGCAAGGCCACTCACTTGTTCTCGTGTAACGTTGAATATGCCACCAGTTTGATTGATACATGTATTAACAAAGCATTTGTCTGAATTTACACAATGTTTGATGAATGCTAGTGCCTGCATGCGTCAAACTAAATCCTTTAAAGCCAGGGTAGATACAGACTCCTGGTTTGACAAGGAATGTCAGGAAACCAAAGTCAATGTTAGAAAAGCACTAGCGGCCAGTAATAAATCTGGACTTCCCCAGGACAGACTAATTTATCTCTCAATTAAGACGGGATTATGGCCAATTAAAATATTGTAAAAGCCACAATTTCAGAGTTGAGCGTATTAACTCTCTGTTAAAGGCTGCTAACGATTCCCAAACCTTCTGGTCGGAAATTAACAAATACCGTAAACGGTCGCCGACGGTAAATGATATTTCTCAGGTTGAATGGTTTAACCACTTCGATAACCTACTAATACTGGAGTCATTACGTCTGAGGAATGTTTGGCATCTGAGGATCCAGAAGCAGTTTCTGACCCAGTCTTAGACGGTGCTATTACTACTGAGGAGGTTATAAAAGCAATTAAAAGTCTCAAGTGTGGGAAGGCAGCTGGTCCAGATGGTCTCTCATTAGTGAAGTTATAAAAGCAGCAGGAGATGCAGTTGTTCCTTTCCTTGTCATTTTTCTCAATAAATAAAATATTCAGAGATGGTGTTTTTCCGGACGAATGGACTAAATCCATTATTATCCCACTACATAAGAAAGGGGATATAAATAACACTAATAATTATCGAGGCATCTCTCTTTAATAATTTATGTAAACTTTTCACTCATATTTTAAATAAGCGTCTGGTTACTTGGTTAGAAGTCAACTCGGTTATATCAGATGCACAAGCAGGTTTTAGGAAATCTTTTTCTACCATCGACCATATTTTCACGCTCTATGCGTGTATTGAGAAACATCTGTCACAAAACAAAAAATTCTACGTTGCCTACATTGATTTCAGTAAAGCATTTGACACAGTTCAGCATGAATTATTGTTTAATATACTGTTTAGAATGGGTGTTCAAGGTAATATGTTGAACATTTTGAAGAGCATGTATTCCTCAATTAAATCATGTGTCAGATGTGGTAACTCCTATACTGACTATTTCCAGTGCTTGCAAGGTCTCAAACAGGGTTGCTCCCTTAGCCCTACTCTGTTTTCTATTTTCATCAATGAACTTGCCCATGACATATTTCATAAAGGGTAAACATGGCGTTCAGTTTTCTCCTAATGATATTGAACTTTTTATCCTGCTTTTCGCAGATGATATAGCCCTTATGTCATCTACGATAGCTGGTCTACAAAATCAAATCAATATTCTCTACAGTCGTGCACTGAATTTAAGTTTGAAGGTCAATCTAGATAAAAGTAAGATTATGGTATTTCGTAAAGGCGGGTTTCTAGGCGTTAAGGAACAATGGTTTTTTTGGCAGTGATAAACTAAATGTTGTCAATTCATATAAATATCTGGGAGTTACTTTCTCAACTAAACTTAGTTTTGATGTCGCTACTGGTTATGATCATGTCGCTAGAGCCAAGAGAGCCACCTTCGAGATTCTTAAAACACTAAGAAAAATAGGATGTTCTTCTCCCAAACTTTTCTTTAAAAACTATTTGATGCTCAAGTTGTTCCTTCACTTCTCTATGGTTCAGAATTATGGGGTTATAAGCCGTACCAATCTATTGAAAAGCTCCACCTACAGGCCGTAAATTAATACTCAATGTACCAACTTTCACGCCTAATGATATGGTTTATGGTGAATTGGGTCGTTACCCATTATATATAAATTCTGCAGCTAGGTGTATCAACTTTTGGTTTCGTCTCCTTAACAGCCTCCTACTACTAGATACTCAAGAAAAGCATACAACATGCTTCATATGTTACAGGAAAGAAATATAAGGGTTCAAAACTGGTATCGCATTTAAAGCATCTTCTGTGTTCAAATGGTTTTGGCTACGTTTGGATGTATGGTGAAGTCGGGAAACAAGAAACTTTTTCTCAGGGTCTTTAAGGATCGCCTTATTAGTTGCTTCTGTCAGCAGTGGTATTCTCATATGTCTGAAAGCAATCGTTTCGATCTTTATTATTCTTTCAAGAATATTTTTGAACGTGAAAAATATGTTGATTTCATTAACAATAGAATATTTAAAACTGCCTTAGTACGTTTCAGGTTGGGAGTCTCAACTATTCAAAGTCACTGTCTCCGCTTCTTGCTTGCCGAACATCCTGTTTGTCCCCTTTGTTACGCAGACTGCGAAGATGAATTCCACGTCCTATTTGAATGTACATATTACAATGACCTTAGAATTAAATATTCCATCAATAGTCCAGGAAGTTATTTGTCGAAATATCAGCAATGTGCACGAATTCTTAATGGTAATATTGATCGCCAACTTCAAATGTCTAAATTCTTTTCCTAGCTTTAAAGCGAAGGGAAAATTCGATACAAATGAGATAAAATATATTTTCGTACACTGTTATGTGAGCAGGATCGAATGGAGAATGTATGTATAGATGTATATATTTATTAACATATTCTTTTTCATTGGTTTGTTTTCTTTGGTACAGAAGTGGCATTTTTGGCGATTCTGAAGTGCAAGTTGTGAATGTGTATAGGTGTTCATTTCATCACTTCATTTCATTTCTCTGTTGCTTGTTGTGATTACGCTTCTCGGGAAGAATCGTTTTTCTTGTCCTGTGGATTCCACGATGCCATTATATTGATTCTGTAGATTTTAAGGAGTAAGGAGTTCACGTGGAGAAACAAAAAATAACAGCAAAAGTTCGCTTGAAGTTTTTTTTTTTTTTTTCCACTATGGGCTTTGGCTGTGGATAGCTAAATCGAGCAGATGAATTAATTCCGGTGGACTTTCAAACAAAGACTGATCGGCTGCTTCTGACAGATTCTCTGTAAACAAAACTTAAAGTCTAATCCAAAATAGTTTTTTTTTTTAAAGTTATGCTGCTTTTGATATTGTTAATAGGAAAGTTACCAGTTCCGCTGATACGAAAACTCTCTTCTGCGCAGTGTCCAGGAACTGGATGTCACTATGGGCAGTTTTGTAACTTTCATCCCTTGTGTCCAGGAAACTAGATGTCGCTGCGGGCAGTTTTGTCACTTTCATCCATTGTATCCAGACACTGGATGTCACTGGGGCAGTTTTGTCACTTTCATCCCATGTGTCCAGGAACTGGTTGTCACTGTGGGCAGTTTTGTCACTTTCATCCATTGTGTCCAGACACTGGATGTCGCTGCGGGCAGTTTTGTCACTTTCATCCCATGTGTCCAGGAACTGGTCGTCACTGCGGGCAGTTTTGTCACTTTCATCCATTGTGTCCAGGAACTGGTTGTCACTGTGGGCAGTTTTGTCACATTCATCCCCAGTGTCCAGGAACTGGATGTCACTGCAGGCAGTTTTGTCACTTTCATCCATTGTGTCCAGACACTGGATGTCACTGCAGGCAGTTTTGTCACATTCATCCCCAGTGTCCAGAAACTGGATGTCGCTGTGGGCAGTTTTGTCACTTTCATCCCCTGTGTCCCAGAAACTGGATGTTGCTGCAGGCAGTTTTGTCACATTCATCCCCTGTGTCCAGGAACTGGATGTCACTGCAGGCAGTTTTGTCACTTTCATCCATTGTGTCCAGACACTGGATGTCACTGCAGGCAGTTTTGTAACTTTCATCCCCAGTGTCCAGAAACTGGATGTCGCTGTGGGCAGTTTTGTCACTTTCATCCCCCCTGTCCAGACACTGGATGTCACTGCAGGCAGTTTTGTCACATTCATCCCCAGTGTCCAGAAACTGGATGTCGCTGTGGGCAGTTTTGTCACTTTCATCCCCTGTGTCCAGGAAAGGAACTGGTTGTTGCTGCGGGCAGTTTTGTCACTTTCATCCCTGTGTCCAGAAACTGGATGTTGCTGCAGGCAGTTTTGTCACTTTTATCCCCTGTGTCCAGAAACTGGATGTTGCTGCAGGCAGTTTTGAAATTTCATCCCCTGTGTCCAGAAACTGGATGTTGCTGCAGGCAGTTTTGTCACTTTCATCCCCTGTGTCCAGAAACTGGATGTCGCTGCGAGCAGTTTTGTCATTTTCATCCCCTGTGTCCAGACACTGGATCTCGCTGCAGGCAGTTTTGTCACTTTCATCCCCTGTGTCCAGGAACTGGATGTCGCCGTGGGTAGTTTTGTCACTGTCATCCCTGGAAAACTGCGACGTGAGAGTGAATGGAACGCCCACATCTTCTTTTACCTCCTTGAATTGTTTGAACAGCCCCCTGCTGCACCAGCTAAAGTCACAATTGCTAGAAGCTAATTAAAACCGAGGATGATGGAATTTGTTCCCCTTGCAAAGATCGTTTTCTTTTAAAGAGATCTGTTACAAAATCTGAAAGTCCAAATTAGTTTCAAACAATAATTGTCGCAGTCTCATTTCTATATGCACAAATGCTTATACGTATACATCTACATTGATACATATACTGCACACGTGTGCACATATACACCTACACACCTACTCATATCAGTGTACATGGATCCATCCAACACGCGCGAACGTAAATGCCTATGTACACACAAACATACAGCAGATATATCTAGCCTATACACACTTACATCACAGCAGATTACTGATTGACAGGGGTTCCTTTGGTTTTAGCGTGAAAGAAAAAAAAATTATATAAGAAAGAAACTAAATTCTGTTCTTAAATGATAATGATCATGATAAAGTTAATCATTTTGTGCTGTCCTGATCTAAGCCAAACTGGAGATAACTTTCACCCCGACTCAATCTTTGCCACAGCCATGTTGTAAACCGTACTTCTTGATGTCATCCCTAAGCCATCGTGATGTCAAACTGTCCTTTTCATAAGATGTCCGAGAGCGATGTAGGTAAAACATCCATCAAAATAGACACGCATTAAGAAGCCTATCCATCCAAAAGTTGCGGGTTTGAATCCTCGAAGCGCCGGGAAAAAGGAAAAAAAAAATAGTTGGTATATAGTAGTCATGCCCTGGATGAAGCTCGTCCCCTTTAAAGAGTAAGGACTTCACTAAGGAGTTCAGCGCTGAAACACTTGTCTGAGGGGGTCTCAGCTCTGAAGACCTGCTGTTGTCAAGCTGTCTCTAGAGTTCTGACTCTTTTTTCATTGATAAAGCTGTGATGTTCAGACAAATGGCAACCTCCAGATGATCTCAACATTCTTCTTCTCTGACGCCCTCATACTTGGTGAGCGATCATCAGGAATGAAACGTGTGTCTTCTCCTAAGAGCCCTCCAAGGACCCGTACATTTTCTCTATAGGATGGCGGGCATCGGCCGTGCTTCCTTTCTCAACTCCTGCAGGGCACCACAGCCATGGAGAAGTTGCTCTGTGGTCTGGTCTTCTTCTCCACTGGAGCAGACAGGGAACGGCACGAGGTGAAATCGTCTGTACACGTGGTTGTTCAGGCGGCTGTGCTTATCTGCAAGCGGAAATGATGATTTGCTCCTGTCTGTTCAGCGGATGGCCACAGTGGCTGTGCTCTCCTGCACAGACGTACTAAGGGTCTTCATCTCTCTCTGAGTCTGACGCTGATTTCTTCCTTTTCCTTCTCCATGCCCAGTTTACCATGCTGTCTGCCTCTTCGCTGCTTTAGATTCTGCGATGGTACGGGATCCACTGCGGTGCGGTGCCGTTGTTGTCCGGGCCTCTTGCAGGGTTGGACAGTTTGCATGGCCGTCAGTGATCCCAGAACAGACCATGGCGTGGGGGTCTGAAAGTCTGTCCTGTGTTCTTGGCTGTTTTCAGCGAGGATGAAGACTCTGACCTCAGCTCTGTAGTTGTACAGAGGAGGGCTGATGGATTTGCCTCTGCTTGCCGTTGGTCACCTTGGAAGAGGTTAAGTCCCCCTGCTCCTGTTCTCTGAATAGCATGACCGGCCGATCTGTCTGAAAAGACCTGTATCCATGTTTCCTGGGGGAAAAGGTTCTTCAAGCATGGTCATCGTGAGGGATTTCTTGCTCTCATTTTGGTCTGCAACTATTCTTTCTTGTTCTTGTAACCGGACAATAGTGATTTGACACAATCCATCGAATTCCCCTGGTGAGGAGGTCATCTGTTAACTGATCAAGCTCGCAAACGACCGACATTTTTTTTTCGTCAGTAGATCGTGATTTCTCATGGAAAGCAGGTAGTCCAGTGATTTTATCCCCCCCCCCCCCCCCCCCCCCCCCATTTTTGGTTGAATCTATGTGTTGTTGGTCCATCTACCCATTCATGGTATTACAGTCAATTAAACGTTGCAATGGGCCAGCAGAAAAGGGGTATTGCAATACCATGGCGAGAACGAACAGCCCGAATTTCACAGAAAGAAATGTTGGTGTGATGAAGAAGTTAGACAATGTTATATAATACAATGCAATAAAATGCAATACAATACACCACAACACAATATAGAATATACATTGAAATATAACACGATGAATATAGTACAATACAATAAAT
>JADBJO010000689.1:127500-135000 GCA_016801955.1 Conus betulinus | reverse complement strand
TTGATTTTCTCCTCTGTCAATGCCGATGATACCATTTAGTGACTGATGCTTCTCATGTCCTCTTTCCGAATATGAATTTTATTTTACTAAGTAGTTGCGTATGTGTGTGTAGGTGGCTGTGTGTGTGTGTGTGTGTGTGTGTGTGTGTGTGTGTGTGTGTGTGTGTGTGTGTGTGAGAGAGAGAGAGAGAGAGAGAGAGAGAGAGTGTGTGTGTGCGTGTGTGTGTGTGTGTGTGTGTGTGTGTGTGTGTGTGTGTGTGTGTGTGTGTCTGTGATGAGAGAGAGAGAGATAGAGAGAGAGAGAGAGGACAGTTTTAGCGTACATGTATGCCTTCTTTTATGGTAATAAGAGTTATCATCACCGTTTCGTTATAATCAGTTCTATACCGGTTAATGTTTTTTTTAGTCCCTATCTTTAGTCCCTGAAGGGACAAGGGCCAGACAGAAAAAAAAGCATCTTCTTGCTTATCCGTTCCTGGAATTTATCAATCCCTCTGGAATAAAGATTATCAATCAGTTCTCTCTCCTCTCTCTCTCTCTCTCTCTCTCTCTCTCTCTCTCTCTCTCTCTCTCTCTCTCTCTCTCTCTCTCTCTCTCTCTCTCTCTCTCTCTGGCCAGGTGTTCTTCCCCTATCGTTTCTGGTGTTTGTTTTTTTGGGTGGGTTGGGGGCTTTCTGTTGTGTTGTTGTTTTGTTTTGTTTTGTTTTCTGGTCAATTTCTGTTTCTTCACTTCTCTTATTTTCTGTTCTTCTTACCGAACCTCTTTTTCCTCTCTTACTCTCCCCCCCCCCCCCCCCCCCCCCACCCCCCCCCCCCCCACACACCCCCACACCTTCTCTCCTTTACAAACAAAACGCGCTCTCTTTTTCATTCCCTTTTCTTTGTCTCACAGCCAGCTTCCTCTTGGTTCAATACGCTGCCTCCCCTCTTATCTCTGTTTCAGTTTCAGTTTCATCAAGGAGGCTTTATTGCGGAAGGACAGGTCCATATATGCTACCCCACATCATCGCTAAGCTTTGAGACCACACTGCGCGTGAGTTAAAGCTGATGGATAAATGAATTGATAACTAAGACGAGAGAAGTTAAAAAGAGGGTCTCGTGGCTACGACATATCAGGCCTACGCATTAGTCCAACGTGCTGGTCAGGCCTAACATTGTTGTTTGTGTCATTTCTTATCATTGTATGTGTGTGTGTGTGTGTGGTGAATGTACACATGTGTGTGTGGGGTATGGGTGTGTGGGCACGGGCCCATGTGTGTGTGTGTGTGTGGTGTGTGTGTTGTGTGTGTGTGTGTGTGTGTGTGTGTGTGTGTGTGTGTGTGTGCATGATGTGCGTGTATCCGTATGCATGAATGTGTGTGTGTGTGTGTGTGTGTGTGTGTGTGTGTGTGTGTGTGTGTGTGTGTGTGCGTGTGTGTGTGTGCGCGCGCGCGCGCGCACGTCTGTGTGCGCGTTTGTGTGTGTAGGTGTGCGCGTGTGCGTACGTGGAGTGTGTGTGTGTGTGTGTGTGTGTGTGGGTGTGTGTGTGTGTGTGTGTGTGTGTGTGTGTGTGTGCGCGCGCGTACGTGTGCTGTGTGTGTGCGTGTGCAGAAAGTACATGTGCTCAGTGTGCGAGTGTAATTTGTGGGCTTGCGTGAGCATACGTATGTATCTGCATATGCGTAGTGTACATGGCTGTGGTGTGTGTGTCTTGCATGTTGGCCGCGTATACGCATGTGCGAACGTGTAAATGCGCGTTGCGGAAAAAAGATTTTGTGTGCGTGTATGTGAGCACGCGTGTGGGTTGTGGAATTGTGAATTTTTATCTCCGGCTTCAGCTTGCTCTGGTGTCTCTCGCTCCTCCCTCGTGCACTTCTCCCTCTCTCTGCGCATCTCCGAATCCCCGTGTGTTGTGGTGTTCAGTCGTCCCTCTCATCCCACTCTCCCTCTCTCGCCGGGTGTGTAAAGTGCTCGCATGTCTCTCTCTCATCCTCTCCTATCTCATGTCCTCCCTCAATCCTCCCTCCGCTCCCTCCTCTCCTCTCAGCTGAGACTCCTCATGACTCCCTCTCTCCCTCCTCCTCCAGCCTCTCTCTCTCTCTTCGTCTCTCTCTCTCTCACGTCCCTCTCTCTTCATCTCTGGTCTCCTCCCCCTCTCCTCTTCCTCCTCCTCTCCCCTTCCTCTCGCGGCCTCGCATCCTCGAATCTGCCCTCCCCCCCTCTCTCTCTCTCATGTCCTCTCCCCTCCATCTCTCCTCCTGTCTCCTTACTCCCTCCGCATCTCTCCTCTCTCCTTCTCGCCTCTCTCTCCCTCCTCTCTCTCGCCTCGCTTCCCTCCCTCTCCTCTCTCCTCTCTCTGAATAAAGGCGAAAGATGGGGAAGATGATCAGTTGTGGAGTGGGAATGTTGGTTGTGCAGGTGTTCTGCAACTTTTCTTTGATACATAAATATATTTGTATTTATCTATATCTCTGTCTATCTATTTATCTACCGATCTATATATATATTATGTGTGTGTGGGTGTGCGGTGCGTGCGTGCGTGCGTGCGTGTGTGTGTGTGTGTGTGTGTGTGTGTGTGTGTGTGTGTGTGTGTGTGTGTGTGTGTGTGTGAGAGGAGAGGAGAGAGAGAGAGAGAGAGAGAGAGAGAGAGAGAGAGAGATGACGCTCACACACAGAAGTTAATATGTACGTACACATTTCGCGCACGTGCATACACACGTGTGCATAGAGAGAGAGAGAGGGGAGAGAGAGAGAGAGAGAGAGAGAGAGAGAGAGAGAGAGAGAGAGAGAGAGAGAAGGTGGGGAGAAAGACAGAGAAGAGAGAGAGGGAGAGATGTATATATCTGACAAACTGTGTGGAGCCACTCGTTAGTATTACAAGCGTGGAAGGCTGAGGTCGGAGACACCCTTTGTTCCTGTATGACGTTTATCCGGTTCCCGGAAACACGTCACAGCTGCTTGCCAATATGGCCAGGCTGTTGACTCAGTGACAGGCCTATGATAGCAAAGTAAACCCATTTAGCTGATGCCCAAACAACAGATGTAATCAGAACACACAAGTGTTTGCTTCCTCCTCAGTTCCCGTGTTCCCATTTTGTGCAGAAGTTGATACGATGTTCATTACACATGAAAGAAAAACATACATCCCGGGCCGCCAATGGAACCCACAGAAGTATTCTCCTCAACTGCCGAACCAACAAGCCGGGAGCAATCCTGCACCACCCTTGGAAGCCTGCAACTGTGTTCACATAGGGTGTAGGCACGCACACAGGGCATTCCGTGAAGACGTCAAGGAACGTGACTTAGGTACACTCTCCAGCCCATTATAATGCCAAAGACCGCTGCGAAGGTCACTGCCGATCTGCTGAACGCTGGACGTTGAATTTCAGTGGATGAATCAACATAAGATCCACTGGAGGTGGGAGGAGGAACGGTCAGGGAAGGAGGGGGGAGATGCTGGGGGAGAGGGGGAGGAGGGGAGGGAATGGAGGTGAAAGGGGGGGGAGGATCTGAAGTGGACATATAGGAGAGGGACGGGGCTGGCTGGCCAGAAGTAACCAATCATTATGCCTGACAGTCCTTGTAGAAGAGTTCAACTGATCAGGAGCTATAGACAATTGTCAGTGCAGAAGAGATGAACCATCAAGTAACTACGACCCACTGTCTTCATGGGGGAGTTGAACTATTACCTTACCAGGGCCAATACTCCTCGCAGGAGAGTTCAACTGACCAATCACTATGGTCAAATTCCCCAAAGAAGAGTTCACCTTATTATCACCGTGGAGGGAAGAGTTCAACAAACTAATCACTATAGTCTCAATGGTTCTGCAGGAGAGTTCGACTAACCAGCCACCCATGGGCAATAGCCCTACAGAACAGTCAAACTGACTAATCGCCACTGTCGGTAGTAGTCCTTACGTAAGAGTAAAACCATCCCGTATCTACAGCCACTATTCCTCGAAGTAGCGTCAAAAGATCACGTAACTTCTGACAGCTTGCTTGCAGAAGAGTTACAACAAATCGAGTTACAGTGATTAAAGACGGGTCGGCCGATCAGGTTACAATGGCCAAAAGTCCGTACCGAAGAGCGGAAATGCCCAGTCACTATACCCCAAAACCTGACCTGGAACCTGCAGGATGGAAGGACGAGGGGACGACCCCGAAAATAGCTGAAGAAGAGACACAGAGTCAGAGGCGAAGAGGACAGTTAGGGACAGGACAAAGGAAGAACAGACAGTGCACGCAGCAGCACGTTTCTCCCAGTCACGTGTTGCCCAGTCACGTTTCGCTCAGTCACGTTTCGCCAAGCCAATTTTCACCAGTCATGTTTCGCCCAATGCCTTGATCTCATGCCCACTGTCCCTTGATCTCAGGGGTTTGATAATCCGAAGCATAATAATCGTTTCCCCTTCCTAGGGGTTTGATCATCCGAACATATTTGTCAAAAAGTATCCATGGCTCATGGCCCGAGTGGAACAATAAATATAGTGGTACACAGTAGGAGACGATATCCTCCCAATCTGACCTTTAACGGTATTATCGTGTTTTTTCTTCGAAGATGGAGTGAAATTTAACCAGGAAAAAAAAAAATGATGAATCAAACTGAAATGTCTTTTTGTTGATCACCTCAGTCTGTATATGCGGGTCACGCAATTAAACCGAATGCGATTGACGTTCATAAACATCTCTGTTCCATTGTTGTCAGGCCTCCCTGTGTCGGTTATCATGTGCGTGTCGGTTATCTGTGTGTGTGTGCGTGTGTGTGTGTGTGTGTGTGTGTGTGTGTGAGAGAGAGAGAGAGAGAGAGAGAGAGAGAGAGAGAGAGAGAGAGAGAGAGAGAGAGAGATTGAAACTGTTTCTGAGCAAAACGGGACAGGATAAAAGGTAATTTGTCCAAACGTGATTTAAGCAAAACATGAATTGACTAAAAGTGACTGGATGAAACATGATTAGGCAAAATGTGATTGAGCGAAACGTAGTGGTGCAAAACGTGATTGGGTGACACCTGACTCGGCGAAACGTGACTCGGCAAAACGTGACTCGGCAAAACGTAATTGGGCAAAACGTATTGGGACAAAACGTGACTCGGCAAAACGTAAATGGGCAAAACGTAATTGGGCAAAACGTGACTTGACAAAACGTGATTGGGCAAAACGTCATTGAGTTAAACGTGATTGGGCAAAACGTGACTAGGCAAAATGTGACTGGGCAAAACATAATTCGGCAAAACGTTAGTGGGAAAAACCGTGACTGGGAAAAAACGTTATAGGGCAAAACGTGGTTGGGTGAAACGTGATCAGGCAAAACGTTTACTGAGCAAAACGTGACTAGGCAAAACGTGACTGAGAAAAATGTGACTGGGCAAAATGTAACTGGGTGACACCTGATTAGGCAAAACGTGATTGGGTGACACCTGATTTAGCAAAACGTGATTGGGTGACACCTGATTGGGTAAAAACGTGATTGGTAACACCTGATTGGGCAAAACGTGATTGGGTGACACCTGATTGGGCAAAACGTGGTTAGGTGACACTGATTGGGCAAAACGTGATTAGGTGACACCTGATTGGGTAAAACGTGATTGGGTGAAACGTAATATCGATAGGGCAAAACGAAACTGGGTGAAGGACAATAGAGTAAAACGTGATTATGTGGAACGTAAAGGGCAAAACGTGATTGGGCAGAACGTAAATGGGCAAAACGTGATTATGTGGAACGTAAAGGGCAAAACGTGATAGCATGAAACGTGGTAGGGCAAAGCGTAATTAGGTGAAAGACAATTGGGCAAAACGTGATTATGTGGAACGTAAAGGGCAAAAACGTGATAGGATGAAACGTGATAGGGCAAGCGTAATTAGGTGAAAGACAATAGGGCAAAACGTGATTATGTGGAACGTAAAGGGTAAACGTGATTGGGCAGAACGTAAACGGGCAAAACGTGATCATGTGGAACGTAAAGGGCAAAACGTGATTGGATGAAACGTGATAGGGCAAAAGTAATTGGATGAAAGACAATAGGGCAAAACGTGATTGTGTGGAACGTAAAGGGCAGAACGTGATTAGGGCAGAACGTAAATGGGCAAAACGTGATCATGTGAAACGTAAAGGGCAAAACGTGATGGGTTGAAACGTGATAGGGCAAGACGTGATTGGGTGAAAGACAACAGGGCAAAACGTGACCGGATGAAAAGACAATAGGGCAAAACGTGATTGTGTGAAAGATAATAGGGCAAAACGTAACTGATCGAAACGTAAAGGGCAAAACGCATGCTCGAGAAAAAACGTCGTTGATGGCAATGCTCCCTTGGAGAGGAGGGCCTTGGTAAGTAGTGATGGGTTAAAGACACGCTGGGAGAATAGTCACACATCAAGTTACTGAGAGCAACAGTCCTTCAAGAGGAGCTTGCCTAACCAGTCACCATAGCCGATAGACGTTGCAGAAAATCAGATGACTATGAACAACGTTATTTTTAGTTGCAAGGTGAGGCGACTGCAGGCGGAAATCTAAACAAATTTTAAATGTAACCAATAGCGCACCGCAAAAGAAAAAAAAAAAGAAAAAAAAGAAAACGTAGACAGAGGAATCACAAGACAAAACACAACGCGCTCATTCACTTCAGCGCAGGATAGGCGTTGAAATCAATACCCATCTTGCGCTCAAGTGGATGAAGATAACTGATTGCTCGTTCATTTTCGTTGTCCTGAGTGTTTCGTCTCTTGCCTGAAGAAGACCTAAGAAGTCGAAACGCGTTGTGTTTTGTCTTGTGATTCGTTAGTCTTTTTTTTTTTTTTGGCGGTGCGCTATTAATTACACTTGAAACTCTTTTTTTTTTGTCCAGAGGGGCTCAGCTAAAAAGCCATCACGGTCAACAGTCATTACAGAAGAGTTAAGTTAGTGATATTCTCTTTAGTAGTTACATAAGAGAAACCGTTTTTTGTATTCATATCAAACACACAGTTCATAGATTAACATTCAAAAGTACACGCTGGAGTGGTTTATCATTGCTTCTATTCCGACATACATTATCCATATATTCACATATATTATTGATTTTCGTTTCTTGCTGGAGCGGTTTATCATTGCTTCCGTTCTGACATATATTATCGATATATCCATATATATATTGATTTTTCGTTTCTTGTTGTTTTTTTTTTACTTTCTTTTTTACAATTTGTTTTTACTTTAGTTGGTTTACAATATTGTCTTGTTTGTGTTGTCTTTGTCAATATTGCTTGTGTTGTTGTTGTCGTTGTCGTGTTTGTTGATTTGTGTTTTGTGATTTCGTTTTCCGTTTATGTGAGCTTTTCTGCGTAATTATTACGACATTGTAGACGTTGTATTTGCAAACAATTTGAAATGCGTGGAAGTTGCGTTTTTGAAAGAAAAAAAAAAGCACAAAAAAGCGCAAGGCTAAAGATAGACCAAACAATGAATTCCTTTCATCAGATTACAATTTTGACTCAACGCAGTTTTGGACAATCAATTCGAAAGTGAAGAAGAAGAAGAAGAAGAAGAAGAAGAA
>JADBJO010000689.1:115000-117500 GCA_016801955.1 Conus betulinus | reverse complement strand
ACCCATCGGAGTGCCGACCTGTTGTCATGTCATGGTCTAAGATCAATGTGGAATCTATAACGTTATGTATTTGATCTCTATGCACACACTTGCGTACAGGCTTGTCATAGCAGTTCCGGACCGCTACGGAACTCTATAGCACCATAAACACCGTCCTTATGCACAGGCCGGACTACAAATCTGTCATAATAGATGCTGGATGGGCTCCGTCTTCAAGGATGCCGTGCCCTTGACACGGTAGATGCCTATGATGATTCTACGGCAAGTAAGCTACGCCGATAGCTCCACCACAATCATGTTAAAGGCAGCGTCCTCGGCAAAAAAAAAAAAAATGCGGTTTAGCCCTCTTTTCTGCCTGCGCATCTAGATTTGGGTTTTCTCTTGATCGCAGTTTGCTGGCACCCGGCGAGAAAAAAATTAGCCTAGCCAATCACCAACCGTCTAAATACGCACTTCCTGCAAGGGGGGAGCTAGACAGTACAGTCCTCCAGCATTGTGTCTCATTGTGTTTTACCAGTAACTTTTAAAACAACGTGGGAAAAAAGATTTTTAAAACTCTTTGAAACTCTTTAATAGGCAGAGGAAATGATGTCTGGAAGAGCTAAAGCTACCGGTTCAGAATGCTGTGACTTAATACTCAAAGGTTTCCAAATTAAGCAGTATGGGTTCGGAAAGTAGGCTGGCTCCACCACGGCGGGTAAAGCGAGTTAGTACGTAAAAGGGGTTTTAATCAGCACTGTGCTAGTATGCATAGTCCCGAGTCCCGGTGACTGAATGGATGACCATGGACCTTCATGGCATCATGCCAGCATGAGGCAAGACACGAACTTCTGGTTTTAAAGACATGAAACTTAACAGATTAAAAACGATGCCTGAGAAGCAAATTTTTTTCCGTCCTCCTCCTCCCGCCCCCCCCCCCCCCCCCCCACCCAACCGTTCCCTCTCCCCTTTCCGAAGACACATACGCCTCCATCCATCTCCCCGTCCCCATTTTTTCTTCCCCCATTTTTTTTTTTTTTTTTTTTTTTGTGAGGGACGTTTATCAAAATACTATGAGTAACTCGTTTACAAAAGAATGATTATTAAACTTTTGCAACCACTGGTCAGCCATACCATCCAGTGAGCTGAACTCCCCCCTCCCCCCCCCCCCCCCCCCCCCCCCCCCCCCCCCCACACACACACACTTCCTTCTTCTTCCCCCCCCCCCCCCCTTCCCCTCTCCTTCCTTCTCATCCACCCCACTCTCTCCGTGGCTGAGTGAGTACAACTATGGTCCACTTATTATTATGGGGGTCCCCGTGGGAAGAAAGCAGGGTGTCGGATCCTAATTAGACTGCCGCAGAGTATCAACAGGAAATCCTGGATCCACAGAGATCGTTAAGGGATGGCGAGGTGCACTTGTGCGGTACAGCGGGGGGGGGGAGAGAGGAGATGGAGAGAGAGGGAGAGAGAGAGAGGAGGGACAGAGAGGGGGAAGGGAGAGAGACAGGCACAGATAGATACAGAGGCAGAGAGAAAGGACAGAGAGAGAGAGGGAGGAGAGAGAGAGAGAAGAGAGAAACAGACAGACAGAACACAGACAGACAGACAGATGCTGGTCTACAACAAAAAAAATGCATCATAACATGTGACAATACATGCAATCAGCGGTGCCAGAGACGGCTATAGGAGTGGCACATCCTCTGTCTATCTAGCGGGTGACAGACTTCGTTTCCTGCCTGAGAGGGATGCCCTATACTGACCTCATGCCCGTTTAATCTAATCCCATTGTGTCAAACATTTGTTCCAACAAATACGTTATCTCTTGACCACTTTTGACTCATCTTTCTAGAGCCAGTCTAGAGTTATTCCGTGTTTTTGGTTTTCTTGCTTGTTGTTTTCTGAACATAGTTTTTCAACACTTTCTGTTGAGGAAGAGAGAGAAAGAGAGGGGGGGGGGGGGGGGAGTAGGGAGAACAGGGAAAAAAACTGTTAACGTCAATGAAAATAAAGTCACTTATGAGTCATATGCAAGACGCCAAGCGAATATGGATGAATGTCTTAACTATATTCACGCTGGAACAAATTGCTTGGAGTCAAAATCACTCAATCCATGATCTGATTCTCAACAAACAAAATGTGATGGTATTTTCCGGTTTTTTGTCAGGAAATCTTAAATGAGGCAGGAAGCAAAGAGTTATCCCTTTCCTTTTTTTGTGTTTTTTTTTTTTTTTTTTTATTTTTTCCTTTTTTTTTTTTTTTTTTTTTTTGTTTGTTTTTGTTTGTTTCTTCCTTGCTTGTTTGCTTCATTGTTCTCTCTCTCGTATAGATATTAAAGCTAGGATTAAAGGAAATTTTCCTGATCTATTCTTTTCCTATCAAAGAAAGATCTGATTTCTGCAGGCACTTTAGAAGAGAAAAATGAGGATAAAACAGACAGACCAAGATAGACGGACAGACAGACAGACAGAGAGAGAGAGAGAGAGAGAGAGAGAGAGAGAGAGAGAGAGAGAGAGAGAGA
>JADBJO010000689.1:95000-110000 GCA_016801955.1 Conus betulinus | reverse complement strand
TCAACTCTGGGTAGGAGCCGGTCGGGGCAGAAAAACCCCACATGACTTCTGATGCTGATGTTTTTTGTATGTTCTCTCTCATCTGCCGTGCCAAGTTACTGACATTACCCCCAGCCCCGCTCATTTCGGTTTCCTATTCATAGTTAGTCCCTGGATAATCCTGCCTCAGTTCTTGCACCGGCAATCCCCAGGGAGCAGTCAATATCAGACTGTGATGAGAAAAGCCAACAAGAGGAGACACTGGCTGTATAATCTTAATGATTCCCTGTTATACCCCTGTGATATTTTGTAACTAGCTTTTTTGCAAAACTCGGGATCGACAGTGACACTGCATTTGGTTTCTTTTCTTATTCGTGTTCGTCGCGCGGCAAATACTCCGTGGTTTACCATTAGTGAGATTTTTTCATGCATGCTGCTGGTTTTTTTGTTTGTTTCTTTCTTTCTTTTTTTTTTTTTTATCCCACCATAAAGAGCAGCTGCGTTCCGTCTGCGGGAATAATGTTTAAATGCAGCACCACTGTGTGTAAGTTGCATTGTCGTGTCACCCCTCACACAGGCACATAGTGACTCACTCTTCTCCGATAGGTGAAATGGGGTTTAACGTGCGTGCAAGATTTAATATGCCTGCCTTCGCGCACGGGACTTGGTCTTAAAGTCTCATCCCCCCCCAAGAAGAACGAGGACACTGGATTCTGCAAAGATGTTAACGCCAAAGAGAACACCTCTTTCAAGGACGCTGCCTCGAATGTGGACCGAGCTCCCGACTTTTAAACAAGAGTCGGCCACTTTGGCTACTTGGCCAATCAGAACGGCTGCCACTGTCGTCTAGCAGAGGGTAGGGTAGGGGGAGGGAAAAGGAAGGCACCGCGTTCCCTTGTGAGGCTCGACCACAGTATTGGGATGTTCTGACGTCGTAGGCTAGCGCGTTTTCCTCTAATATACAGTCACGTCCACGACAACATAGGCGAAACATGAATTGAAAAGGGTTATGTACATTGTAGTATGTACCAAGACTACCGCGAAAGAAAAGCTTGTCCCTAAAACCTTTTGCTATGAGGACGTAAAACACAATCATCTACCTGTAATATGTAAACGCATGCAATTCCAGTTTGATGATGTTAAAAATGTACCATGGAATGTGTGAAACCTTTATAATTATTTATCATAATTTCATTCTGACAGTATAAAAGGATCACGTTCAAAAGCGTATTAGCGTAAAAAGCGTATAATCATTCGAATTTGGCAGAATGAAATAATCACGTGCATTAACAGATTTTAGCCCGTGTGGTTCTACTTTGACAATGTGAAAGAATCAAATGCATTGTAACCTGTCAGTTATGTACTTCTAATTCGACAAAATAGAATGGTCGCTGACACATTGTACCATGCATACCCATGTAATTCTGATTAACATTACAGAAGGATCATCGATATTGTACCATGCAAACCCGTGTAATTCTGATTGACATTATAGAAGGATCATCGATATTGTACCATGAAAACCTATGTAATTCTGATAGGACAGTGTCGAAGGATCATTGACATTGTAACATGCAAACCTTTGTCATTCTAATTTCATTGTGTAAAAGATTCACGGACATTGTAACGAGTAAACCATGTAATTCTAATTTGACTGTAAAGAAGGATCACGAACACTGTAACTATAGGCCTATGTCATTCTCATTTGATAGTAGGCCTATGAAAGAATTACAGACATTGTGGCACATAAACCTATGTAGGCATCATTCTAATGTGACGGTCAGTCAGTCATTCCCCTGACCGCTGGGGTCGTTGGGGGGGGGGGGGGGGGGGGGGGGGGTCTGATGAGGCAGCCGCCATTTCTCCGCAGGCTCTTCTGTTTGTAGCTGTCGTGAGGAGATCTGGCATGGTCATTTTGGTCCAGTCCCTTTATATTTTTTCGGACCAACTCTTTCTCTGCTGTCCCTCGTCTGCGCCCGCCTTCAACGGTACCTTGAAGGATGGTTTTGGAGAGGGTGTTGTGACGAATGACGTGGCTAAACCCATGCCATCTCTTCCGTCGTTTGACGGTTGCCAGAAGTGGTTCGTGGGGTCCGACTAGGTTGGTGACCAGGTTCCGCACATAATCATTGGTCTTGTGTTCTTTGTAGGAGATGCGGAGTAGTTTCCTCAGGCACCTGGTCTCAACCGCCTGGATTCTTCTTTCTGTTTCGGCCATCAGTGTCCATGTCTCAAGCCATCTAGCAGGATGGAGACCACTAGTGACTTGTACAAGTCATTACAAGTCACTAATGTGACAGTACAGAGGGATAAAAGACATTGTAACATACGAGCTCATACATTCTCATTTGATAGCAGGCCCATGAAAGGATTCTGGACATTGTCACATATAAGCCCATGCAATCTCAATTATTATTTTACAATGATACTGTAAACGGATCACATGCATTATAACGTGTAATCCCATGTAATTTTAGTTTGACAGTGGGCCTATAAAACCATTACAGATATTGTAATGTATAAGCTCATGTAATTCTTCTTTGATAGTGGGTCTATAAAAGCGTTACGTTGTGACATACAAGCCCATATAATCTTTGATAGTGGGCCTAGAAAATACCACAAACATTGTAATATATAAGCCCATGTAATTCTAGTTTGATAGTAGACCTTTGAAAAAGAGTCATGGACATTGTAACGTATAAGGCAATATCATTTCAGTTTCGTAGTGGGTCTACAATTTGATCACGGACATTGTTACACATACGCCGATGTACTTGTAATTTGACAGCAGGCCTTTGGAAGAGTCACGTACATTGCAAAACACAAGCTAATGTAATTCTAGTTTGATAGTGGACCTATAAAAGAACATGAACGACTGTCACATATAAGCCTATAGAGGCCTTATTGTAATTTGACAATAAAGAAGGATCACGGACATCACATTTATATGAGGATCAAATCCAGTTTGACGATAAGAAGGATGGCAGACTTTGTAACATATAAACCCCTGTATTTTCTTCCTTCTGAATTGACGTTTATTAGTCTCTTTAAACACTTTGAAATACACTTTACTCAATTCAGCATGTCTTGTAATCAAAGCTTTCCATTGATACAGTTAAGTCTCCTAGGCCTTTTACACCTTCTTCACACCAGTGCCAACACCATCACGAGCTCGACATCGATGACAATCTGTCACAAGGAGAACATTTGGATATTAAGAGCTCTGCACACACACAAGAAGATGAAGAACGACAGTCCCAAAGTACTAGTTCTACCCATGGTTCTCCCCCTCACATGGTCATCATTATCAGCGACATGCACACGTTTCATCACACCTGACCACAGTGGGCCGATATTCTGTGATAGATGCACAACACCGCCTTTCTTCCATTTCCTTTTTTCAACGTGAAAAAAAAAGAGCGGTGATAACCTTCATAATCAATCAGACAAATTTGGATCTGTATTCTACGACCCCTCAGCGAACTGTTCTTGCGGTAACCCTTCATAATCAATCAGACAAATTTGGATCTGTAGTTCATAATACGACCCTACGACCCCACAAAGAGCTGTTGTTGAGATCAAAGGTAGTGGTAATGAGGTCGTGTGTCGAAAAACCAAGCGATGATTCACGAGCGGCCGTTGGTGCAAGCTAGCTTGTCAATAAAATGACGGGCACAGGAGACAAGACAAGGTTGGCAAAATCCACTCTGGACACAGAGAAGACATCGATCGTGATTTCCGGGGACGTTCTGGCAGAGATAATGAGGCGTGGTGCAAGAGCACCAGGAAGCAAGCATCACACTGGCATCGCAGAGGAAAAAAAAAAAAGAAAGAAAGAAGAAAGAAAGAAAAAAAAATATGATGCTGAGGGATCGAGAAAAGGAGTGGGTATAAAGGAGAAGGGGGAGAGGGTATTAAACCTTCATTGCGACCAGGTTAGTGTACACTTTGCTGTTATAAGCTCGCACTGGTTGCCAGATAAAAAAATCATGAAAACTGAACTGAGAGAGAAAAGTAAAGGAAAATGAAAGGGGGGGGGGGGGCGGGAGAGAAATGAGGGGGAAGATAGACGGCTGGGCTGGGCTGGGTTGGTGGTGGGTGGGAAGTCAAACAGAAACAATGCGGGAAAGAGAGGAAACGCGACAGTATGACAAAAATGGATGTGCAATGGGCCAGCGACAGACGAACAGAAAGCATGGCAAATTCGGGAGATAACTCGCCTCAGTCCAAAAGCCGCTTAAACCATTTTCTTCATCACGACAATAAGTTCAAGAAAACAAAAATAGCAATTATTGTTTTACAAGCGAAAACAGTAATTGCCACTGATGTTGTCGCCGGGAGTTTGGGCAATTTGCTTTCGTTGTTGTTGTTTGCTTTTCTGCCTTATACATTTGTCACTCCTTATCACCATAGAAAAACAGATCTCATGAAAATAGGCGATTATAACTTGTGAAAGTAAATCATCATGACTCATAAAAGCAGATGATTGTGACTTGCAGAAACAGATCATCATAATTTCGGAAAACAGATAATTTTTTTTTTTGAAGCCTGAATACATACAACCATGACTCATGGAAACAGATCATTACACATAAAAACAGACAATTATGATTCATGAAAACAAATGATCATGACTCAAGAAAACAGATAATCATTATTCCTGAAAACAGATGTCATGACTCATGAAACAGATAATCATTATTCCTGAAAACAGATGTCATGACTTAAGAAACAGATAATCATTATTCCTGAAAACAGATATTATGACTCATTAAACGGGTAACTGTGAAAACACACAGTCATGACTCCTGAAAACAGACGATTACGACTCATAAAAACCAGGTCACTTTGATGCAAACGCGGGCTTACTGACATCTTCACTATCAGTACGCAGGCTGTTGTAAGCTGTGAAAAGACTGTTTTGTTGAGACACAGAATGTTGGATACCAAATGTAACTGACATCATTTGTTTTCCTGTACTTCATATAGACATTATTGATCTGTGTGTCCCGATTCTGTAAACTTTATCACAGCTTGTACTACCAAGAACTCAGTTCATCTGACATTAAAAAAAAAAAAAAAAAAAAAAAAAAAAAAAAAAAAAAACCGGGTAAACTACATTAGATTTTTTTGACGTTCCCAATGGATCAGATCTCTTTTTTTTTTCTTTTGATTTCTAACGTGACAAACATTGTCAGTTGTTGACCACGCCCCAACTGATGATGCAAGGCCAAATGACGGGAAGAGAGGACACGGAGGACGTGACGTTAGTGTAAAGCTCGTGCATTGTCTGGAAGGGAAGAGCTGTACTTGGAAGGGAGTGCTAAAGTGGGATGAGGTCGGTTGTGTATATGTATCGGCTGACTCTAAAGAAAGGTTTCCGTGTTCTCTCTCTCTCTCTCTCTCTCTCTCTCTCTCTCTCTCTCTCTCTCTCTCTCTCTCTCTCTCTCTCTCTCTCTCTCTCTCTCTCTCTCTCTCTGTGCATACTAGCACACAAGCTTACAAAGCTGACTGTTCCTCTATATACAGATTGACACAGATAACACACAACAACGACAACACACACACAGATTGGCACACAACACACACACGACACACACACACACACACACACACACACACACACACACACGCACGCGTCCTCTGATGAACATGAATACGTACAGGAGTGGTGTGTGGAGGAGGAAAGGGAAAGGATAGTGGGGGAGGAGAGATAGGGAGGGGAGTGAGGGAGGTAGGGGGGTATTCATATGTGTATTTCCGTGCATGTGTGTTTATGTGTGCATGTGTCCGCCTCGGACACAAGGTACACAGTTTTCAGTCATAATTTCACTGTTTCCAAGAATGTCATGTGCCTACCTCTCGTACATACCAACGACCACACTGGCCTTCTCTTCCGAAATTTTTGTCATAGAATTTTACGAGTGTGCAAGACACGGAACCTCAGATTATACAAACGACCGATGATAACCCCCCCCAAATAAAACGATCCCCCTTATTCCAAAACTCCCCAACAGAGATTCGAACCCACGACCCCAGAATAACCACAATCACAAGTCCGGCGTTCAACCAACTAAGCTGTTCCAGACCCGTGAACCATGTTCGGTTTAGAATTATATGAATGAAAGAAGGGGACGAGGCAGGTAAGACAAGAAGACGTGTGTGTGTGTGTGTGTGTGTGTGTGTGTGTGTGTGTGTGTGTGTGTGTGTGTGTGTGTGTGTGTGTGTGTGTGTGTGTGTGTGTGTGTGTGTGTGTGTGTGTGACACAGTGTGACTGAGACAGACAGGCAGACAGACAGACACAGAGGGAGAAAGACAAAGGGAGAAGTGGGTGTGTGTGATAGATGCAGAGAAACAGACAGGCAGACAGACAAAGAGAGAGAGAGGGGGGTGCGGTGGGGGTGGGAATGGGAGCGCTCGGTGAGAAGAGACAGACAGACAAACGGACAGACAGGATCGACTATGGCGAGACACTACTTAGATTTATTTTCTTTCGATTGGGGAGGACAGACAACAAATCCCGATTATTGACTACCGCCACCACCACCACCACCACCACCACTCCCCCCCTGTGCATTTTACACATCTATAATCACCATCCACACCCCTCTTCTTCTCCCTGTTCTTTTGCCTTTGTTTTAAATAGGAAAAATGATTGAAGACCATAACCTCTCTAAATCTGTCTGTCTCTCTCCGTCTCTCTGTCTCTGTCGCTGTCCTCTGATCTCTGTCCAAATCCCACCACCACCACCACCACCCACCACCACCACCACCTCCCTCTCTGCATTTTACACATCTATAATCACCATCCTCCCTCTTCTCCCTGTTCCTCTTTGCCTTTGTTTTTAAATAGGAAAAATGATTGAAGACCATAACCTCTCTAAATCTGTCTGTCTCTCTCCTCTCTCTGTTCTCTGGTCGTTCTTCTGCTGTTTTCTCTGTCTTCTCTCTCTCTCTCTCTCTCTCTCTCTCTCTCTCTCTCTCTCTCTCTCTCTTCTCTTTTGGTTTGGTTTGTTCTCTGTTTTTTTTTTCTTTTTTACCAGCAAGACGCTTTGGTCACAGTGCTCCTCAAATTCTCTCTCTCTCTCTCGTGACTTCCGTTGTCTGCTACCAGCAAGACGCTCCTCCGCCAGTGCTCCTCAAATTGTGTGTGTTGATTCACCAAAACTGTCCAACCATGCCAGCTGATGGTTTCCCATGTGCCTTAGAAAGTATGTAGAACTCAGTGTTTAAAAGAAATGACTATCGTCGTATAAAATCGAAGACGGAGGAAAACACTGTGTCGTTGTATAGAGACTCACAAAGACTTCCAATGAGACTTACAAAGACTTCCAACCAACCCCCTGCCACAGAAATCCATGGTAGGGCTGTATTTCGGCGTAAATGTCCTTCACAAGTGAACAGGGACAAACGCAGAGCAGAGACATAGAGACAATTCAGTTCAGTTTCAGTTTCATCAAGGAGGCGTCACTGCGTGCGGACTAGTCCATATACGCTACACCACATCCACTTAGTTTTGAGACCACACTAAAACAACGAGAAAAGGCATCGTTTCTCTTCCTCGTCCGGTCTGTTTTTTTTACCTATGCCATCCAGCCTACTGTCTAACCGATGCTGTAATTGATTGTAGAGTGGACTAGGTTAAAGTTGATTGCGATGTGAGTGTCCAGTGTGCTTGTCAGCCTCCTCGTTCCATGACTAAAGACAGCACAGGGCACTCACGAAATAGATATGACCTGGGACATCGGCAACCAATCAGTGTCACTCGTCCAGGGAAGCGACCTGATCCTAGACATCGGATTAGACATGCTGGTGGAGACTGTGACGAGGATTTTCATAATGCGAAACGTGGACGTGACAGGCCCGTGCACGATTCAAAACCGAAGCGGCCGTCACGGTAGGGGGGGGATAGCGGGCGAGAGAAGCACAGACTGAACAGACAGGGCGTGCAGACAGTCGGGACATGTTTTTACAGATGGACAGCATATCAGAGACACTAAGTACCCAATCCGAAGCTGGGGCATTCGGAACTGTGATAATTTTTGGAAGTCATCTATCAGAGCATGCAAGAAGACGTGCAGAGGAGACATAGCTTGAAGGAGGTGGGAGGGAGAGAGAGTTGTCACGATGAGGGAGTGTTGAGACAGAGATTTGGGCCCTTGAAAGTGTGGGAAAAGGAAGAAACATCACTCAGAGGGGCGGGAGAAATGCAGAAAGAACAAACGGGATGGAACAGATCTATGACGAGACTGAGGGTAATTCGAAGATGAGCAGAGAAGAGCTTGAGATAGAGAGATGAAGAAGATGATAAGATGAGCGAATAAAGGGGAAAGAGAGGGAGGCCACAGAGAAGTGAGAAGGTAGAGAGAAGATACGAGAGATTTGAGAGATAGAGTGTGTGTGTGTGTGTGTGTGTGTGTGTGTGTGTGTTGTGTGTGTGTGTGTGTGTGTGTTGTGTGTGTGTTTCATTAATCGGAAAAGGCTATCACTCTGCTACGCAGGCAAGTCAGCGAAAGAAAAGAAGTAAAGTTACGTTTGGTCTCGCCAGGTAGTCAAGATTCCGTCTGTATGTCTGTCGTCTGTATCTCCTCCCCACGGCCCCCCCAAGTTTCCGACCCCCACCACAACCCCAGTTCGGTTCTCATTTGTCTGTTATGTCTGTCTGTCACTGTCTCTCTCTGTCTCTGTCGTCGCTCGCTCTCTCTCTCTCTTCTCTGGGACTCTCTCTGCTCGTCCCTGCTCTCTCTACTCTCTACTGCCGATTCTCTCGGAGTTAACACGGCTTCGTAGGGAACTCATCGCGAACGGCCTTTGGTAGCGAACACGCACTCTCTAGTTAAACATCAAAATAACCAAAACACGACTCTTCGAAATCGCAGGGTACTGGTAAATCAGCGGGATACTGTTTGGGGGTAGGGGAGGGTCTAAATGTGGGGGTGCCTGGTTCTTAGGCACTATCTCTGCTTGTCTAGGTGGGCCCCGAGGGACATCGATCTACAGGCGTCTCTGTCGATAGTTGCTGGGACAAAGTGCCTTTTAAGGTCACAAATAGATGCTCGAAAAGGGCTAACTAGTGCAATTAGCCTCTAAACTCTTATTACTGGTCCATCAAACGAAAAGTTGTACAGTCCTTGGGAGATCAAACAAAATCTGGCGACAGGGAGAGGGCAGAAGAGATTAGGTAGAAGGAAGCACCGGCAGGAAGTTACGGACTAGAGAGGCGGGACCAAAGAGAGGACTCGTGCTGGATAGGAGGGAGGTACTCAGCCAGGCATTCTTAGATCAATCTAGGGACATTGACAGGTGTTTTTGTAGACAAGGCAACATCGGTTCAACTAAATAACCAAAAAAGGCTCTTAGAAAGCAGTAGTATCAATACTGTGGTGGAATTTTTTTTATTTTCTTCTTGTGTAATATTTCGTGTATCAGTACGTAGGCTGATAATTTAAAGTAATCTGCCAGACAGAAAGACAGACAGACACAGAGATAGAGATAGAGACAGACAGAGCCACACAGACAGACAGACAGACAGACGTAGAGAGACAGACAGCAGGGGGAAAAAAGAAGATCATTTCTTTGATACCTGTTTAAAGTACACATTCAACTTGTCACAGAGAGAGAGAACCCGAGCTGGGAAAGTACAATAACTTTTTTAACAATTATCACACAGAGAGAGAGAGAGAAGAGAGAGAGAGAGAGGAGAGAGAGAGAGAGAGAGAGAGAGAGAGAGGAGGGACAGAGACAGCGACAAAGACAGAGACAGAAAGAGGGAGAGAGGCTAAGGTCTTCAAAACACTTTTCCCTTTTAAAAACAAAGGCGAAAGAAGAGGGAGAGGAGAGAGGTGTGGATGGTCATGATAGATGTATAAAATGCCCGGGGTGGGGGGTGGGGGGTCTTTTCTCATAAAGACACACACTCACGTCCCTTTTTTTACTACTCAAGCATGTGTGTGTGTGAGTGTGTGTGTTTGGGGGGGGGGGGGGGGGGGGGTGGACGGGTGCGTGCGTGCATGCCCGCGCGTGCGCGCGCGTGCTCGCGCGAGTGTTTGTGTAGGTGGATGATGTGGGGGGTTGGGGGATCGGTGGATACGTGCGCGCGCGCAAGTGTATGTGTGTGTTTGACCGCGCGTGTGTGCCCGTGTCTGTGTGTGTGTGTGTGTGTGGGGGGGGGGGGGGGGGGGATGTGTAGGGGGGGTCGGTAGGTATGTTCTTGTGCGCGTGTGTATGTGTGTGTGTGGTGGGGGGAAGGGGGGGGGGGGGGGGGGGGAGCTTACCCTAATTAGCGCGGTTCTGCCATTCCCCTTTGTGTGGATGGACAGTCTTTGATGTGTGTACCCCGCTAAACAGTTCCTGTTGTTGTTTGTCCAACCAACCCCCCCACCCGATCCCTTCTTTTGTGTTCACGCCGCCTGTTCCTGACCTGTACTTCCCTCATCGTCTGTCTGTCTGTCTGTCTGTCCGATTGCCTGTTCCTGGCCTGTACTTCCCGTATCGTCTATCTGTCTGTCTGATTGCCTGTTCCTGGCCTGTACTTCCCTCATCGTCTGTCTGTCTGTCTGTCTGTCTGTCTGTCCGATTGCCTGTTCCTGGCCTGTACTTCCCTCATCGTCTGTCTCTGTCTGTCTGTCTGATTGCCTCTCCACCACCCCCTCTCTCTCTTCTTTCATCCCTTCCCTCTTCTTCCTTTTTCCTCTTCTCTTCTTCCTTCCTACTTTTTAACCACTCCTCTTTTTTGGGTTTTTGTTTGTTTGTTCGTGTGTTTTTTTATTCCTTAGTTCCTGCCACTCTCTTCCGTTCGTTTGTTTTCTTTCTTGTTTTCTTTCCTGGCGCCTTTGTTTGTTTCGTTAATTCATTCCCGTGTTCATTTATTCACTTTACTGTTCGTGCTTCCTATTTTGTCTTTTTTTCTCTCTCTCTCTCTCTCTATTTCTTTTTCCATCACTTCTGCCAGTTCTTCCGGTAAGAATAAAGAAATGGGTCAAACACAAACAAGACAAAGGTGGTTTTAGAAAGGAAAAAGAAAACAACGACAACAGTAACAAAAAAACAACAAAACAAATCAATTAAAAGCATGCATTTAGAGAGGAAAAAATTGAAACGGTGGAGTTAATCATCAGGATGTGTACTTTTCCTCCTGCTTTTCACGCAAAACAGGTTATTCTGATTACTCTTATCTTGAAGGAAATGGAATGTTTTCAAATGGAAAATGGTTGTTATTATGGACTTTCGGAAGAAAAAAGGCAATTTTCCCATTTGACTCACGTGTAATGAATACATGTCCACAGCAGGATAAAGGCAAAGGATGGGTGGGGCGAATCGAGAAGAAGAGGGTCATGTAGATACGTTTTCGAGAACAGATTGTAACTCCGAAAGAAAAGGAAGACAAAAAAAAAAATGACCAAACAACAACACTGTATTCTTGATATTTTGTTAAATGTGTCGTTTAGGAGTCAAGAAAGTCTTTTGTTTGTTGATCTAATGCAGTTTTTTTGCTCGCTGGGTTCACAATAATGGTGACCTCAAATAGTCTTACCAGCTTTATTTGGCAAAATTATGTGCGTATGTGATTTATCTTTTTTTTTACCATTTATCTGTTTATCTAGTAACATATTCATGTACATCCGAAGCCATGTTTGGTGGAAACTGTTTTAAACGGTCTAATCTTGATAGAATAATACAATACATCGTGCTAGTGTGAAATGTATTTAACATACGTTTCATCAGTGTGTAAGGCAACAATTGTACGTACTCAAAATTTCTGAGAAAATGTCAGTTTGGTAATATTGAAAATGCCGTGAAAGTTTTATTCATAAACTTTAGATTAACAACTCTCTCCGACTTCTTCACACAGTAGATGGTTGAAAATATTTTAACAATAATTATTGCTTTGCCAAGTTTCCCTATGCTATCACTTGTAATTGCCAGGAAAATGTCAAGGCTGGAGTTTTTATCAAAGACACACAACAACCACAACAACAATAACAACAACAACAACAACAAACAACAACACAACAACACACACACACACACACACACACACACACACACACACACACACACACACACACAGAGGTGGGGCGTGGTGGGGTGGGAATGGGAGGGCTTGGGGAGGAGAGACAGACGGACAGACAGACAGAAAAACCTGTGACACTGCCTCCGCGCTGACCAGATAACCACGGGTCAGGGGCACGACCCCTATGACCAGCAGGCCGGCCTCTCCGAGACTGACCCGATCAGGTCACCTTCCTAGGAACCACGCTGACGGACTCGACGACCTAGAGAAGGAAGTTCTATCTTGATATAGGGGAATCTACGGAGGCCATCTTGTGATCTTCACAGTAACTTCTTTGATGTCTTTTACATGTACGCCTTGAAACCTTTGAGTTTTTTTTCAACGCCTGTTTCATTTCAATCGTCGCACTGTCGCAGAAATTATAATCGAGAACCTGGAGTGTGTCCGTAGAAATGACAGCTTAGATTATTAAATCTGAAACATCGTTGGTATCATATCAAACTGACAAATGTCCGAATAGAATTCATAATGTAATGTATGTGTATTGTTTAAATGTATAAAATGGGGCTTTCAGTCATCTGAGTGGTCAAATCATATGAAGAGTATTTTGGTTGACACAAAATATGAATTGTGTTCGGGGGGCACAATTATTTTTCCAGTGCCAGGAAACATTTGTAGAAGCACTGCTTCGTCGCTTACATGCGATCATATTATACGTTCATGGCATAAAGTCTGAAATTCGAGTAACAAATGCTTATTCTAGAAAATTGTAAAACTTATTTCAAATAAGAAAGGTGTATATAACAATTACGTGGTTGATACATGTACCCACTGATCAAATTTCAATGCAAACTGCTATAAACTGATGATTGAAATGGGAAGTAAACTATCGTTGTGTGTGTGTGTGTGTGTGTGTGTGTGTGTGTGTGTGTGTGTCTGTTTGAGAGTATGTTTTCGTAAATACTGCAACAAACTAAATGTAGGAGATGGATTTTATATAGAATAATCCATGGTGTGCAAGTTTAAGATCTTGTTCAGCTTTCTGCTGAATCTGTGTATAAAATTTTCAGTTTTCTAGTGGAAAGAAGGTACTGTTCAACCAGTAAATTTCTCAACTAAAAGAAACTCGTTCAACTTGACGTGTGTTGCCATGAGGCAGTGGACTTTTCCCTAAGAAGTGCATTTCGTGTGCGCTTTTGTTCTTTTAGGCGATTTTTCATTTTGTCTTTGGCGGCTTGCGTCCTCCATGCGCCATTCAGTACATCTGTCCAATCTTTGAACTTGTTGACTTTGTATTCTTTACAGATTTCCCTGTGGAGGACTAGGGTTCTTTTCCACATGGAGAATAAGTTGATACAGCCGAGCAGTATCCAATATTTTCAAGGGGAAAGGAACTGGAGAGTGGGCGGTGGGAGAAGGGGCGGAGAGGAGGGTGTCTATATGCCCATTTCTTGTTCTGTGTGTGTGGGGGGGGGGGGGTCTTTTTTTTATAAAATTTATTTGGTCACATAATTTTGCCAGGTATTTTTCTGTGTGTGTGTGTGTGTGTGTGTGTGTGTGTGTGTGTGTGTGTGTGTGTGTGTGTGTGTGTGTGTGTGTGTGTGTGGAGAGAGAGAGAGAGAGAGAGATGTGTGTGTGTGTGTGTGTGTGTGTGTGTGTGTGTGTGTGTGTGTGTGTGTGTGTGTGTGTGTGTGTGTGTGTGTGTGTGTACGTGCACGCGCGCAGTGAGAGAGAGAGAGAGAGACAGAGACAGAGACAGAGAGAAAGAAAAGAAAGAGACGGAGAGGATTTATTTTTCACCTCTTCAAAAAAAAATTTTTTTTAATCTGACACTAGGCCCAATAACTGCTCAGGCCACCATTGGTGGCAAACTGGAACCAGCAATGCCTCTCCCTCCCCTCGTCCTGTCCCCCTCCTTCGCGTCCCCACTCTCCCTTCCCATGGCACGGCAGCATAGTGCCGTGTAAAGATCCGTTCAGTGTTGGGCTTTTAAAGCTAACAGCCTGCAACGTCAAGAACTTTAGTTCCTGCTGAAGCAACTCCCTAGTACACTTCTGGAAGATGAATGGTCAGATTAGCATTGTTTACGCTGCGCTGCTGCTGGGGACAAACTGCCCCCACCCACCCCCCCTCCCCTCCACACACACACACACACACACACTCCCCCTCATCCCCCATGTTTACACTTTGTGTTGATTAGCAAATGGCTCATCTGTAAAACGTAGCCAGAAAACGGTCTAAAGGTCGCGTCTGTTCCGACGATGTCACTCAAGGATTAGGCATTCATCCGTAGTGGACGGCGTGGGAGTGGTGCCGCTGACGGAGGAGAAAAAGACGGGGGCAGAGAGGGGCGGAAGGAGAGGGAGGGCGAAGGGGAAGGAAAGTGGGAGAACGTGGTTGGGGTATGGTAGGGGACTAGTTTGCACGGGAGATGCGACACGAGAGAGAGAGAGAGAGAGAGAGAGAGAGAGAGAGAGAGAGAGAGAGAGAGAGAGAGAGAGAGAGATTCAGATTCAGATTCAGATTCAGATCTTTATTCTGTTAGGCCATAGCCCCTCAGAAGGGGAACACAATAATTGAGATAATATTCTAATATCAATGCGACAAGTAAAACAAACAAAAAACAAGTTCACAACGTTCACATTGTTACAAGTTTTAAGCCTGCGATGCATCAAAGATTACACTGCTTATTGTTATACACTTAAACAAATATATGTAACCATGTTAAACGAGATTCAAGCATTTGATGATACAAAAGAACCTAGGCTGTAAGAAATTTTCGAATCATAAATGCTTTGCACAAAAACAAAGCAAACCGCTTTACAAGTGTTTCATTTTTTGAAGTCATTAGCATAATCAGCTTGAAAATACATGGTTGTCTATAGTATTTTTCTGGAATGAACTCTTGCCTAATACAATAAAGTTCCTGGCACGAAAATACAAAAAGAACTTCATTATCAAAAGCCTCGTGACATAATGGGCAAAGGAGATGATCATCACTGAGTTCT
>JADBJO010000689.1:70000-82500 GCA_016801955.1 Conus betulinus | reverse complement strand
GAAAGGTGCCAACGGAAGATACATTCAAGAAGAGCACAGGAACACTCATACATCCACATGCACTTGCACACACACGCGCGCGCGCGCGCGCGCGCGCACACACACACACACACTCACTCTCTCTCTCTCTCTCTCTCTCCTCTCTCTCTCTCTCTCTCTCTCTCTCGCACGCACACACACACACACCACACACACACACACACACACACACACACACACACACACACACAACACACACACACACACACACACACACACACGCACGCACACACACACACACACACACACACACGTACACACGCACGCACGCAGCGCAAAACAAAGAGTCAGGACATAAAAAGCATAGCACTAAAGTCGACAACTATCGAACAAACGCCAGTAAGACCAAAATCATATGTGTGACTTAACTCCAGGGGCCACTCGAGGCGGAGACAGGCTAATTCTGTGCCGAATCAGACTCTTCAAAGCCCTAATCCCCTGCCCCTGCAAGCGCGGCTCCAGGGAACAAAGCTGCCGTTTTAATCAATCGGCTGGTGCTTAAGCCCCAAGGAGACTGGGCGGCGAGTCAGTATTGACATCAAAAACATGCAGGCGACAAGTAGACTGATCGTATATTAACTGAAAGACTACGCCTTCGAGTTGTCCGAAAACGCATAAGAAAACGTGAATGTAACCCGGACTAAGAGAGAGAGAGAGGGGGGGGGGGGGGATGAGAGAGGGGGGGGGGTATTTCTTTTTAGCAGTTAAACCCCTTAAAACAATGATCTTATTCATTGATATCGAAGAGCACAAACACACACACACACACACACACACACACACACACACACACACACACTGGGTCATCATGAGATTAACCGCAATTACCTTTTTTTTGTGTGTGTGTGTGTTTGGGGGGGGGGGGGGGGGTATCACAGCTTCCAATCGTCTTTTTTTTTTTTTTTTAATGCATAGCCTCAGCTACGAATTCATCAAGATCCTCGTTCAGACTGTCGATGTTACTACATAATAAGCTCCAAACGTTTGCACTATCCTCGTTCAGACTGTCGATGTTACTACATAATAAGCTCCAAACGTTTGCACTATCCTCGTTCAGACTGTCGATGTTACTACATAATAAGCTCCAAACGTTTGCACTATCCTCGTTCAGACTGTCGATGTTACTACATAATAAGCTCCAAACGTTTGCACTATCCTCGTTCAGACTGTCGATGTTGCTACATAATAAGCTCCAAACGTTTGCACTATCCTCGTTCAGACTGTCGATGTTACTACATAATAAGCTCCAAACGTTTGCACTATCCTCGTTCAGACTGTCGATGTTGCTACATAACAAGCTCCAAACGTTTGCACTATCTTCTTTTCCATACAATCCAAGATGTATGTAGCCCGCGTGGGAGAGAGCAGCGCCGATTCCGCATGTAGAAGTTTGTAGACAGACACTTTATGCTATACAATAAACATCATGTGTGACTTATAAGTGCTTTTTTTTTTTCCTTTCGGGGAAGAAGAACAAGAACAAGAAGAACAAAAACAAGAAGAAGAACGAGAAGAACAAGAAAATTAAGACGACCGCAATAACACTTTTCTCAGTAAATAAACAACTTCGCGTTATTATTATTATTATTCATAATTACACGGAATCGCTAAAGATACACAAGTTATTCAAAGATGAGGATTTTGAAAATAGTTTTTGTAGTACCAGTTTTCTTCAAAATCGATCGATTCGAATTTTTTTTAAAGGAAAAGTTTGACCAAAAAAAAAGTAAGGAAAACTATTACATTTGATGAACCTTGAATGTGTGTTTCTGTTGCTATTCAGTGTAGCTGGTTCACTTACAGGACACACACACGTCAGGTCAAAGCTAGCTTATGCCACCCACCCACCCCCCTCCCGCTTACACCCTCCCAATCCCCAAAAGTATCCATGAAGTGTGACACCGAGATGAAGGTGACAGCTGGAAAGATTATGTGTTAAACTCTGACGAGGAATAGTTTTGTCGTGCTATATTATACTCCTACCTGCTATTCACGTCTTTTCGCGAAGCATTTACCGTGTAGGGAGCATGGGAAACACTTTTCCCTCACAAATTCGACTTGCTTTTTTTCCCCCAGCATACACGACGTTCAGGACACAGAGAGAGAGAGAGATGGTGGGTGGTGTGATACACATTGGCGGTAAATTTCATTGCAACTACATCAAAGGAAAAAAAATCAACAAAATCAGAAACACTGGCTGAAACCTCTTAGAATAGAATAATTGGATCGGCTACAGTTAACAATAAATAGTGATAAAACTACAAGTCCTTCTTGGTGAAATTACAACCGGCAATGGATAGAGAATAAAATCACTGAACGATTAGAGGAGAGTTATTCATTTGACAATTTTGGTTCGTCTGCTATGACTCGAAATTGAAAGTCATCAGCATGCAGTACTTATGTTTATGCTTTATTTTTCAAAGGGACTTTTTGTTTAGAATCCTTTGTAAGATATTGTGGTGAAAACAAAAAGGCGAAAAGAGTTGTGTGAAAGAAATCAGATTCGCTCCATGTGTTTTCATTATTTCATGTGACAGGGATACCAAGCATTTTGGTGTCAAGACAAGGATGCTGTTCCAAACAAGTCTTGCTTGAGCCATGTTTGGTATGAGGTCTCCGAGTTTAACAAACCCCTTTCATCAAGGGAAACAATCCTGTCCAAGAATTAAGCCTAATCATTTCTTCTTTTTCGGTTTTAGTATCCATGTTTTCCCCTGAAACCGCAGATGTTGTGACACACAATTTCTGACAGATTCTCAGGCACCAAGAAGAGAGTGGCCGTAGACTCATACGGAATAGAGGGGTACTTTTCACATTGTTTGGAATATTCAAAGACTGAGAGAGAGAGAGAGAGAGAGAGAGAGAGAGAGAGAGAGAGAGAGAGAGAGAGAGAGAGAGAGAGACGGCGATAAGAAGGAAAAAACTTTAATTTTGTACAATACCTTTACATTTTACGAAGTTTGGTGGGGCTTGTTAAAATAATATTCGCTTTAGTGTGTGATATGTTTTGTCAAAATCCCGATTGTTTGTTCGCAATTGCTGTGAAAAGACCTTACGCCAAACCCATCAGACTGCTACACGGAACATTATGCCAACAGCCTTACACCTGCAACATTGTTTGGATGGTGGTTTTGAAAGTTGGCAAGATTTGTGACAGTTATATGTGAAAATGTAGTTTTATCCAAATTAACTGTTGAAAGTACAGCGTGAATCTGCGTGAAAAGACCTTACCCCAAACCCCATCTGACTGCTCCATGGAACATTATACCAACAGCTTTACACCTACAACGTTGTTTGAATGGTTTGAATGGTGGTTTTGAAAGTTGGCAATCTGCGTTAGACTTTTCTCTCAAATTCGTTCAATTAGTCTCGTAATCCGATTAAATTGTCCAACAACTAAATCAGGTCAATGACGCAAAGGTGTTAAAAAAAAACCTCTGCCGCCATTCAAGAGTTAATTTTCTCCCCTGCCTGCCACGTGTGGACAGCGGTGGCGAAATGTCGTGAATAAACCATGAAAACAGCTGAGGTGGTGGAAACACGCAACCTAGTTTGACAGCTGCACCACGGGAAATATCAACATCCTGGCACGCACACTGGCCAAGTCGTATTGTAAAACATGTCAAGAACTGTCGTCAACACAGGTTTCAAGTGCTTGTTATTACACTCCAGCCGATCATAAAGAGGCGTTTCAGGGTTGTCACATTCATACAGGGGGGTGGGGGGGGGGGGATGTCTAATTCTGAACAGGTTACATCATTAAAAAAAGATTGTAGACCTATCTTGAAAAACAAAAAACAACAAAAGCGATTAATGATATGGTAGCTAAACATTCATCTAGCTTTAAAAGCGAAAATGCCGACTTTTTTTTTTTAGCATGAAAGAGGCTGAGCATCAAAATCACACGATCTCTAACTTCTGCAACTAAGGACCCATATTCTTTGGTATCCGCTTTAGGTTTCTTGCTAAATCTTCCTAGCGTATATGGGCATCAGATTGGAGTATTTAATAAATTAATTGAGATGAGGAGCGCGGAAATACCCTAATTAGCTCAACAAAAGAATGGAACACTGCACCCCATTCACAGAGTCAGCCAACGACAGGCCCCAGCAGCCCTCTCTCCCATCTCCCCTCTGTCCCTTCCGGCCTCTTTCTTTAGTTCATGAACCAATCATAGAAGGCTATATCAAACCAGACCCTTTTCTCTCCTCCCTTTTCCCCCTCCAGCCTCTTTTCTTAGTGTCAGGCATTCCCATTGATTTTTCACGACAAGATTTAATACAGTAAAACACAAAAAAAAAAACTTCAAATGGCACAAAACACACAGGAAAAGCCCTGTGGGCAAACAGAATGCACAGTGAGCGTCCAGCCTGGACAGGGTATGCAATGTTCCATGTCTGGTGGCCCAGTTCACGAGACAAAAATGCTAACATGTCATAAACTATCAGTTTTTAAAAAGTGCCAGAAAAGACCTGCCAGAACAAAGACGGGAGAGAAAATAGTAGAGGACATTAGAATGAAAAAAAGGCAACAGGTCAGTATATTCTGCTGATCGTTTAGACCACACACCAGTCAATTCTTTTCTGTCGTTTTTCCTTTCTCTCTGTTTATTTTACCACATACTATCAACATCAGATTTCCCTAAAGACACGTCTCCACTTGTCTATACAGTATCCACCCACAGTAAACAACAAACAAACAAAGACAATTACGAAGACGGCAGTCATGAATTTGCAAGCGAGGCAATAGCGAGTGGAATACACACTGGGAGAGAGTTTCGGGTTCAGTTTTACATTAGGCATCCGACCACACAGGATCCTTTCGAGGCTGCAGAGAGAGAGAGAGAGAGAGAGAGAGAGAGAGAGAGAGAGAGAGAGAGAGAGAGAGAGAGAGTTTTAATTTGTTATTACATCTGCCACCGGTTAAGGGAAAACAAAAAGAAGAGACAGACAGACTAACGGAGAGAAAAAATAAGCACACACTACAGATACACAGACAGACCCGTTTCACACATAAAAACACCGAACTACACACAACCAGCTTCATAACAACCTTACCCTTTTCTCATAGGTGCGGGACGTCCGGCCCTCTAATCACGCAGGCAGATGCAATCACACATCAAGCGGAGGCAACGGCCTCAGTCCTCTTTTTTCCCTCCTCCTGAAGAATCGATCTGCGAGCACTCCCTAAGACTTGCAGATTAACACAACCCTTTCTGCTTGATACTAGCAGCTGCTGAGTTTTTCATGCTGCCCCAGGCTCTCTGTCCGTCTGGCAGTGTGAAACTTGGAATCAAAGCCCTGGGATCGCTTCAAACAGCATTGCAATCTGGCCAACGCAATTTCTCATGTCACTGCAGTAGTATGATGAAACTTTTGGAACCGGCTTCATGTTAAGCGTCGAGTACGAGAGTGACAACTTCTTGGTTGAATTCAAACAGAATTGAGTGTAGGCGGAAATAGAAACAAGAGCAAAAACAGAATTACTGCGCCGCCAAACGAAAGAACAAACAAATTACAAAACAAATACAACGCGTTTTGAAACAAACACGACGCGGTTTCGACCTGTGTTTTGTCTTATTCATGCAAGACAAATAATATTCAAGACAATGAGAGAAAGCACAAACACTTATGTAACTCTCCTGCAATCAATTTGAGGAGATAAGTGACTGTCAGTTTGTCTTTCGTTCTCGTTGTCTCGAATGTTATTTTTCTTGCATGAAAGAGACCAAATAGGTCCAAACGTGTTGCTTTTGTTTTTGTAATTTGTTAGTTCTTTTGTTTGGCGGCCCAGTAATTCTCTGTCTCCTCTTGTTTTTAGTTGAGTGTTAAAAAGGACCAAATCTCTATTTTTATAGCGAATTTTTGGGTCATTCTTAAACCTTTTTTTTGTTTAAACTAAAAGTAAGCTAGCAAATGACGAAACGAAAGCATATTTATAGACGTCTTTTTCACCTTCAGCCTGACTTTTGTCCCCGTCAGATTTTCGTTCAGGGCTCAAAGCCACCCTTAAGCTTCCTTACCCCTTGTTCCCCACTCCCCTGTCTCCCCCCCTTCCCCACACCTACCCACGCCCCTGTCCCAACCCCAACCCCCCCCCCCCCCCCCCCCCCCCCCCCCGCACCACCACCACCACCCCCTGCCGATATACACACCCTGAACTTCCCCAAGTTTCTCAGTTCCAACCCCGCACCCTTTTCCACCTCTCTCTCTCTCTCTCTCTCTCTCTCTCTGAATCAAAGTACAAACGCACCTTTACAAGATTTCAGGTGAGGACTTCGCCGTCACTGAATGAAAACGAAAGGTGTCGTGGTGGATAACAGCTCGCTCTCACCTCACCCCTTTTTTTCCCCCTTTGAATCAACTCGCAATATAAACACACCACAAATGGTGTGAGTTGCAAAATGATCGATTTACACCCGTGCGAAAGAGGTCAGATCATGCCGAGTTCACTGCTCCAATTCCACACCTGGCCACCAGACAACAAGAGTGATCGTTCTTTCACTATGGTCTTTCTCCTCCTGACAGCCCGTTGTGGGTTTTAGGATTGCCACATTTGCCAGTGTTCGATGTGTGTGAAAATGGGCGGGCATTATTTTGCTAATCCTAGTTATTGAATTAACGTCCTTTTAATCCCTTGAGAGAAGAATTCTTTTTCACACAAATCCCGGATGCAAAATACCTATCTGCCAATTCTTTTGCTCTTGGCTACAGTTTTTTTTATGAATATATGTTGTTGCTGTTGCTCCGGCTGTTTAAATTCATTGTTCCGATCTCTCAGCAGTGCGATACAAATTTATATAAAATTCTTTGTGTGTGTGTGTGTGTGTGTGTGTGTGTGACGCGGGAATATTGCCACTGAAATGGCATGGGAGTAATCTCACTCACGTGCAGGCAAGAAAAAGGTCCCGTATAGACTGGAGATACACTAGACAATCAAAAGAGTGAACTTTCGTCCTTTCCGTTCTCCACCCATCCCACTGTCGCCTCTCTGATCCCCCCTGCACCTCCCTCCCTCGACCCGAGATAAGTTCCAGACCATATGTCCCATGTTTGTTTGTTTTTTTATTATTTTGTTTGTTTTGGTCAGCTTCTGTGCCACTTCGATAACATTACCCCATCTTGCTCCTTCTGGTTCCCTGTTCCTAGATACATCTTAGCTTGTCTCGCCGCAGCCCCGATACTATCATCCTACCGAGGAGCATTCCATATCAGATCGCCATGATGCAACCCCCCAGAGGAGACACTGCGCTGTTGCCGATTCACTTCGGCGATGTTCTGCGGTGCCTTTTCTGATGCAGCATGTGCAGGACGCCACATAGTAAGCCCCTTAATGAAGACAATAATCGCTTATTGCAGAGACAGCGTGAGTGGACATCCCTTTCTGGAGGGCGCCTCCACGTCTGTCCGGCGACTGCCCCCATGTACTTGCTGATCTACTGACAAGCTCGACACAAACTCACCAAGGGCTCAGACGTGGAGTGGAAATCGAAAGTGAGGTCACCCCCAAGAATGACCGTTTATTTCACGTGTTTTCGCTCAGTTGTGATATTACACGAAAATAAGATAACAATCAAGCACCAAACAACAGCATTGAAATGTACCAAGTATCACTGTCAACAAATTAAATACATTACATGATGTATGTTTATACGTATGTATGTGTTTGTATGTATGCATGCATGTATGTATGTTTGTATGTAGGCCTGTTATTTATGTGTGTATGTATGTATCATTCAGTGAATCCAGAAGATGCGACTTTATGAATACAATAACCTTTTGGCTGTGTGTTTAGCTAGGTGAATGTGTTTTGAATGGATGAATACCCACCATAGATGCAGTTTAAATGCTTAGAGTATCTACTTTTCATCCACTGAGTCCACTCCAAGTGACAAACGGACAATATGTCTCGGACCTGAGGAAAACAAGTGAAAATGATCAACCATAGACAGTTTTGTTTTGTTTTCTTCGTTCAAATATACGACACACTTCATTTAATGACAATGGTACCGATAACACCGCTGAACGAGCGGATTTTCTGACGTCTAGTTTACCATTTTCATCTGCTAGTTGTTTTTTTTTTTTTCATGAATATTCCACAGTGAGAGAGAACTCATCAAAAAGTAAAGCTTCAGCCCTTCATGATAACACAACGGACAAAGTTTGTTTTAGTTTTTGTTTCGTTTTGGGTTTTTTTTTTTTTTCCCCCAAAGGTAATAAAATGATGATCTCTGTACCATTCACTACACATGGCGCACAGTGCTGCTTTAAAATCGACAAAAAAATGTTACCGATTGTCTTCAGTAAACTGTTATCATGATGCAATGCCATAACTAATGCAATCAGCTCAGCTGTAAAAGTTCGTTGCTCACCACGTCCACGTCACCACAAGAGTGGAACACAAAGAGTCATGTTATCTAGAGACTAAAAATACACGCACATACTCATTCACACGCATATGAATGAGTATGTGTATGTGTTTTTAGCCTCGTAAACTTTGTCTTTTTTTATTCAACCTATTCTTAAGAATTGTATATACTGATTCAAGAAAAGAAAAAAAAAAAAAGGCTGACTCAGTCTACTATTGTTTATTCTTTAATTACTGCTCTGCGGATTGCGACGTTGTGTTGAATTGTACTGTCTGATCAAATGAAAGATTTACTTTTTAGTTTGTGCATTCTTCAATCATTGCACAGCGAATTTGGCCGCCTTGTTTTAATTGTGCTGTTTTATGCCGAGACAGTTGTGTTGCAATGTAGCGCGCGGCATTGTTCCTTATTGTATTGCATGGTATCATTTTATCGTATTGCAGGACCGGATCAGTTACAAGAGACGGGGCTCCGAATGGGGTATTTGACTGGATGGGGTAGTGGGGGGTGGGGGTGGGAAGAACCTCCTCCAGTGGATTAGGCGGACGGAACGGAACGGCAGGGAAACTCGAAACCGCGGCAGAGCGCCTACCAAACTGAAGGGGGGCGGAGGGAGGGGGGGGGGGGGGGGGGGGGGGGGGGGGGAGGCTGGAGGAAGAGAGTTCAGAAATTTCGGAACCTCCCTACCCCTGCTTTCGGTCCTGTATTATACCAGTGGTGTATATTGTATTGCATCGTACGGACTGGACTGAATCGTCAGTGTTGCGGACTTATTGTTTTTCTTAGTGTATTGCTTTGTATTGCGAGCGTGGCATTGTAGTGGTACGTAGTCAACTATGTTGTGTCTGGTGTGTTGTATGGAATTGTATTGTAATGAAATATAGTAATCTGATATCATATTTTAGTGTACGCTGCTGTGTTGCTCAATTTAGCAGTCAACACAGGTTCGCTTTTGACACATGAAGGTGGGTAGGCCGTCTTTGTTTGACAAAAGGGAGACAACATTCTTCGAACAAGTGATAGGTGAAAACGAAACTGACACTAATACATTCCCTTTGCTTGAAAGGAGCAAAACTTTATGTAGCTCACCTGGAACTTCTCTGCTCACAGCGTCCACAGCTGCTTCTCCTAGACTCGAGAGCTGCCTTTACACTACTTTCTGAAATGTCTAAGACAAAATGGATGAAGTAGTAATTAACATATTTGTGAAAGGGTTCGCAAATGAATGAGTATGTGTATGTGTATGTTTTTTAGCCTCATAAACTTTGCCTTTTTTTCATTAAACATAATTATTCTTACCTTCTATTTCACCTTTACTGCTTGTGCTCTTTTTGTCGTTGTTATGTTTGCTATGTTTGTTTGTATATTTTTCTTCAACTGTTTAGATTTCAAATAAATTTCAATATCCATTTCACGGGTTATGGCGTTAAAAAAAAAAAAAAAAGAAAGAAAGAAACAATGAATGAATCAATCAATCGATCAATCAATTAATTAATAATAAATGAATGAATGAATGAACGAATGAATGAAAGACACAAAAGCAAGCAAGCAAGAAGAAAGAAAGAAGAAAGAAAGAAAGAAAGGTAAGGTAAGGTAAGGTAAGGTAAGGTAAGGTAAGGTAAGGTAAGGTAAGGTAAGGTGAAGTAAGGTAAGGTAAGGTAAGGAAAGAGAGAAAGAATAAAAAAAGACAGCAGATTTAGGACAGGAGGAAGAATGTTTGTTTAGAACCCAGTACATTGGCAACTGTTGGTCATCAAAACATCTGCTAGTATGAGGTGATAGATAGATGGGCTGATGTTTTTCCCTTTTTTTCAGACTTTTTCCTTTTAATTTCAGGACTATTTCTCATACATTTTACTTATAAAGTTTTTGCTTTGAACTTGGAGAAGAAATTTCTCAAAGACTGACACTTGCACATTTATTTTGTGACAATATTTTTTTGTCGGCTCGAAGTCTTTGATGGGCTCGAACGTCTGTCGCTGATGGTTTGCGGCACACGCAATGTTGAAGCCTTTACAGGTGAGTTTTATCGGAAATGAAATGAGGCAGGGAACAGCAAACAATGAACAGTAAACAAGTGGGGTAGTCTTGCTCCCATAAGGAAACCTAACACAGAGTAACTTTTATTCAAGACTGGCACAGCCTTTTAAACTGAATAAAGTCAGACAAATACAAAGACGAACAATCTAATAGTGGGGGAAAAACACAAGCGCAGGCCAACAACTAAATTGTCTTCATAGTAATGACTTGGCAAAACTTTGAACTTACACACACACACACACACACACACACACACACACACACACACACACACACACACACCCCGTAAGTTCAAAGTTTTGCCAAGTCATTACTATGAAGACACAATTTAGTTGTTGGGCCTGCGCTTGTTTTTCCCCCCACTATTAGATTGTTCGTCTTTGTATTTGTCTGACTTTATTCAAGTTTAAAAGGCTGTGCCAGTCTTGAATAAAAGTTACTCTGTGTTAGGTTTCCTTATGGGAGCAAAGACTACCCCACTTATTTACTGTTCAGGTGAGTTTTAATTTGTTGGCAGTCAGAGTACAATCAAGGTGTTTGGGGCATTGTTTTTTGTTTTGTTGTTGTTGTTTTTTTTAAGCTGTTTCGGAATTTGCTTTGGCTCATTTAATACGGTCTACTCTATGTAGAGCTTCTTCCGTCATCAGTTCTTTCCGAGCATTTTTTTGAGTCCCAGGTAACTATTCTAAAATCAAGGTGTTCTGGTAAAATGCAGTGTGTTGTAGATTTTGATACAAACGGAAAATGGTCACTTCCATGCAGATCGTCGTGAGCAGGCCACTTGTAGTCTAGGACTAGCAAGGAATCATACACTGGCAAATCTGTTCTTGAAAGTATACTCACAGAGAGAGAGAAAGAGAGGGAGAGAGAGAGAGAGAGAGAGAGAGAGAGAGAGAGAGAGAGAGAGAGAGAGAGAGAGAGGAGAGAGAGAGAGAGAGAGAGCAAATAAGATGTGGATGGAAATCAGTCCTGGCAAACAATGCCTCCATCTTCAAGATAACGATTTAGTAAACATTTATCTAAGATATAGGGGGAAGGGGAGGGGGAAGGGGGAGAGGAGGGGGAAAACACTCAGAGGCAGAATGGGGGTAGGGGACACATGTACGGATAGAGAAAAGGACATTAAAGAGAAAATAATAGACATTTCATAGGTAGCACAGTGGGACCATCTGATTCTGTCCTGTGAAAAGAACTCTCTGTCAGGCCTATGTCAGTGTGCTCATGCGTGTGTGTGTGTGTGTGTGTGTGTGTGTGTGTGTGTGTGTGTGTGTGTGTGTGTGTGTGTGTGTGTGCGTGCGTGCGTGCGTGTGTGTGTGTGTGTGTGTGTGTGTGTGTGTGTGTGTGTGTGTGTGTGTGTGTGTGTGTACACGCAGATGACACAATTATATTTTCAGAGACAAAAATGGGAATGCAAAAAGCGCTAGAATCCTTGCTTTTATATTGTAATAAGGGGAAGATAACTGTTAATGCTGCTAAAGCTAAAATAATGATATTTAACAGTGCAAGGCTCAATAAACAGGACACATTTCATTATGGCAATGAAAAAGTTGATGTTGTCACCAGCTTCAAATATCTAGGGGTAAATTTTTATCGAATGGTTTCTTTTGCTAAATGTAAGAAAAACACTGTTGATAAAGCGTCATAGCCATGTTTAAATGATACAATAGGCAAAACAAACGATTTACCTATTCATGTTATTTTAGATTTATTTGATAAAAAGATTGTTCCAGTATTATCATATGGTTGTGAAATATAGGGATACGAAAATGTAAATATTATTGATAAATTTCAGCTAAGATTTTAAAAATATATTTTCGCTTAAAAAGAAGTACAATGACAAACATGATTTATGGCGAAACAGGACGTTACCCTTTATCAGTTACAGTCTTTGTCCGAATGATTTTATCTGGGGCTAGTTTGGTTCAATTTCCTGTTGAAAAAAATGTCGGTAGGTTCTATTCTTTCATAGCACAATAGCGCAGTAACTGTGTCTCCCTGGTTAACGTGCATTAAAAATATATTTGTACAATCTGGTTTTGACTGTGTTTGGAGC
>JADBJO010000689.1:55000-67500 GCA_016801955.1 Conus betulinus | reverse complement strand
ACCTTCCCCCTCCTCATCCCTCCTAACTCCTTAACTTCCCTCCCACCTACAACAAAGCATGGTCTACCAACACTGCCTAGAGGCCTGAATTAGAGGTGGGTGGACTCAGCCCCTTTTATCCAGCCCCATTAGTTAGGCGCTGATTACCCAAAAAAAAAAAACCCACAAACACTACAGCAAACCGGAACCTTGTATATGGTGCCAGAATCTTCAATTTGATGAAGGCGGGCAGATATGAAAGAAGAAGAAGAAGAAAGAAGAAGAAGAAGAAGAAGTGAAATGATTGGCAGGGGAGGGGGTGGGAGGGTGGGGGGTTCTTCTTCTCTTCTTCTTCCTGAAATACTGGTTCACTCAAAATTGAGTAGATCAAAAGCGCGCATGTTTAAAAAAAAAAAAAAAAAAAGAAAGAAAGAAAATGCGACTCAGCCTGTTGGCCCCTGGTGCAAAATTTGCAACAAGGGGTCGCACATAAAATTTAAAGGGTTAAAAACAATGGCTAGGTTAAGGCCCTAGGTAACCACAAAATATACGGGGAAGTTAAAATTTAAAAAAAAGCCAATCAATATGCAGATCTCAGGATCGTCTTATCAATTTGATTTTTAAAAGAGACTGCATTTGTGGCAATCTTGATGGCACCCGGCAGTGAGTTCCACAACCGTACAGAACTGGGATAAAATGAATGTAAATGGCTGTCAGTATTTGATGCAGGTATGGTATATGATTGACCGCCACTCCTGGTGCTACTTTATATAAATACTAGTTGTTCCATTGGGATATCAATTAGTTTAGCTCTGCCTTTGAAGAAGGAATTAAGTTTCATACAGGCTCTTCTCTCTTCCAAGGGTTTCCATTCTAAGTTCCTCATATTCTTCCTAGTATTCCCTTTCTCTCTGATATGGTTCCCTGTTACGAACAGTGCTGCTCTCTTCTGAATCTTTCAAGGTTATCAATGTCCTTTAGATAGTAAGGATCCCAGCCTGAGCAACTAGATTCCAGTACTGGTCTAACCAGTGTTTTATAGCAGTCGTCCTTAACCTTTTGGGGGCAGTCGTTGATGTTCCTGTATAAGAAAGCTAAGATGTTGTTTGCATTCTGACATACTAAATTGTAATGTTCTTTCCGTTTGAGACGACTATCTATAATCACGCCTAAATATTTTGCAGCATTGGTTTCTTTGAGAATAGTATTGTGAATAGAGTATTCTGAACTAGTTGGTGAGCGTTTATTACATATACGCAACACTTGGCACTTCTGGGGATGAAATTCCATCTTCCAGGTTCTTTCCCACTCTTGTAAACCGTTTAGATCTTCTTGCAGAATGCGTGTATCATTCTTGCTTCAGATTGTTCTATATACTAAGCTGTCATCTGCAAAAAAGCCTTATAGTAGTTCCAGGAGAGAGATTTCTACTTATATCATTTATATAAATAGAAAAAAAGGGCCCCAGAACAGTTCCCTGTAGTACACCCGACAAGACTGGTTTACAATGGGATGACGACCCTTCCACAGTAAGTTTCTGCGTTCTCCCAACCAGTGGTTCATTTGATCTGTTATTATTAGTGTGTGTGTGTGTGTGTGTGTGTGTGTGTGTGTGTGTGTGTGTGTGTGTGTGTGTGTGTGTGTGTGTGCGCGCGCGCGCGCGCGCGCGTGCGTGCGTGCGTGCGGTGTGTGTGTGGGGGGGGGGCGCGCGCGCGCGCGCGCGCGCGCGCGTGCGTGCGTGCGTGTGTGTGTGTGTGCTCAAATCTAGGCTGCACTCCAAAACGCCTATACGGATAATACTGTGATTTAGGCCGAGATCATAATTGTGGCTTTTGGCCACAGAAAAGAGCGGAAATCAAGACCGACAACTCCGAAGACAACGATGCCCATGCTTCAACAGGGATAGAAAATAAGAAAATTCGGACGAATTGTTTCGTGTGTGGCCTGAACTGTACTTTTATCTTTTATCATAGACTTACCGTGTGACCAAACACACATTCTGCGTTTTTCAATAATCGGTAAGTATATTTGTTTGTTACCTTAGCTGTTCGGACTTCATACTCGGTTGTTTTGCACTGGCTGTAACTGTTCCGACTTTATTGATTCTACTCCAAGAGACTGCACAATGACTGTTAAAGTGATACTGTGTAAACATTAGCTGTGTCATTTACACTAATTGCGAAATGCTGTAAAAAAATACAGCATTGCAGCTTGAGACAGGCGTGATGAGTTGATAGGTTTTCTTGTGTTTTTTCTTCTTTTTTTTTTTTTTTTTATTGAATAATCTCACCCAACTCCATTCCGCCACTTTCACCTCTATACATTACTCAGTTACTGTTATGTCACTTTGTCATCGTGAACAATATGCATACAATGGGGGGCAGGAATAGCTCAGAAGTCAGTTGTAGTAGCATCTCCGCCGGGCCGTTCCGGTACAGGGGGATTTTTCCCACGGAGTTAACATTGGTTCTGACTCCATTCCCCATACAGTCCTTCGAATGAGACTATAAGCAGAGGTTCCATGTGTGAACGCACGCACAACATCTTGCACACACGTAAAATCCCATCACCAACTTTCAGAACAGAAGGCTAGTTTGGCCGTTGGTATGAATGACACATTACATACAGCATGCACCTTCCCCGAAGTTGGAGTATGGCTGCCTTAATGGCAGGATAGAAAACGGTCATACCCAGGCAAGTGTCAGAATAATCAACTTGATGATTGTGGACACTCTACAGAAAGAAAGAAATATTAAATAGATTCTGTCCATCAGTTTGTTTGGACCAAGGTGATCTGTTACTGTGACACAAAAATATAATAAAATATGAGAATCAGAAAATGGGGACAAAATGGAACAGCAACTAGATACTTACTGCCCCATCATTATTTCATCATTTGGTTGAAAATATCCAAGGTCATGGGTAATAAGCTCAGTATTGTGTGATGCCTTGTTTCAGGAAGTAAGAGTCTACACCCAGTAACCAAATACTTTCACAGAATTAGTCAGGCTTGCAACATTTTCCATAAATTGGCTCTTACAGCAATTTTCACTTCACCTGGGTACTACACAGTTGTCCATCTCCATTCCTGTCCCCAGGCTCCAGGCAATAGAAATCACTGCATGACTTTTGTTTCTCCTCAAGGCTCAAGTTACTTGTGGTAGCATTCATTTTTCCTCGCACACACAAAAAAAAAAAGCAACAGAATTTTTTTTTTATCATGGACAACCCATGACTGGCAAAACAACAAGCAAATTTATCCAGACAACACAATATGAAGAGGAAAAACTTGTGTCTAGCTTTGTGCTGTCATATCAGTGTCGTAAGCAGCATCTCTTTGGAGTTATGAGCATGTATTTGTTTATCATGGGAGCAAGAGAGTTTCCCTACTTGTTTGTTGTTCTTTGTCTAGTTATTTAGTCTTTACTCTTAGTGACATATTTTCCTGGCTTTTTTTTTTTTCCTTTTCTTCATTTGTAAACAATTTATCTTGTTTCAGGTTTTGAACTATGGACAGTGAATTGTTCCTGTGACCATTCTGAAATTACAGTGAAATTGCCATTGCACATTTTAATGAATCAAATGCTCCACTGCACTACATTGCATGAATCAAACATTTGCTACAACTACAAGAAATTAGATTTGGCTACAGATTTTTATGTAACCTAGCCTGGTTGGCTACCTGAAAAAAGTGTCTTTCATCTCCCATGTTATTTGCCATTCTCATACCTTAAAATTAAAAGATATTTGAAGATGATAGTATTTTCTGCTCTTTAGATCATATGAGTTGAAAGTTCGGTGTAGAAGGTGCAGTTTTGTGAGTAACTCAGTAACTGAAAATTTTTTAAACATTTGTGCTGTAAAATTCAATAAAATTGTAAATACTGGGTTACACTGTTTTTTTTTTTTTTTATCGCCATTTGATAACATGAAGTTGGATACATTTATGTCATTAAGATGTTTGAAATTCTTGGGAGGTTTGATTTAGACCACCCTTAATTTTGATTGTCATTAAAGTGAGTTGTTTCAGGTGAATGTTTTGCTTTGAAAAAATATGTCAAAATAAAGTTCAATCTTTCCTCTTTTCAACGAGGGTTGTTTTTAAGTGTGAATGATGTGTGAAGAAATAAATATCTAAGAGAGAATGAGGTGTGTGTTCAGCTCACTTTCGGTCCGTGTCCAGCGCCCGCGGCGATTCTGTGTCGAGTCGGTTTTGACACACTGTGCTTCCCTACCAAAGATTAAATGGTACAGACAACACTCACACATGTATCTGGTATCAAAATAAAGGGAATTAAACGTAGATTTAACGGTCTGGGGGGGGGAAAATCGAATGCTGGTCTAATGAAATCACAGGATGAAGTTAAAGTCACATCCATGCCGATTTTTGTGAATTTCGGAAAAAAAAAACGATTTAAAATGCATGTTTCATGGTGTCGGAATGAAGCACAAGCCGTACCCTTTCGAATGAGGTACGAGGTTAATGTATTCATGGCTTGTCCTAGTTAATTCAGCCAATCAAAACATGCGTCTTGTGAAACACATTCCTTCCCGGCACATGTTGATTCAACACGAAAGATGGAGCGCATCGACTCAAACTTTGCACAGCAAGATCTGGAGATTTTCCGCAAGGAACTCGGTAAGAATTGTCCATTATAACACTTACGTATGATTTAAGTTTATCTATCACAATTTATTCAGTATTTTTCTTTAGATTAGTAGTTATCTGCATAAAAACAGGCCACACTTGAGAATGTTAGCCGCGATCATTTCGAGTACTACCGGAAGTAGTGTATTGGTAACTTGTTTGAACAAATACCGTTGATAAATGACTTACCTAGCACATTTGTCTTTAGTAATCGAAAAGTTTATGGTTTTTTTTTCTTTCTAGTGTATTTTTTGTGTGTGTAGGATTGTTGTGTTTTTGGTCCGTAAAACAACAAACTAGTAGCCGATCGAGTGATGCCAAGGGGAGTAACTCAATTATTGACATTCACTGACTCGAACGATCAACTACAACGAAGTCGGGAGTCTTGATTGAAAGTAGGCCCAGACCTATTTCTGGATTAATTGTTACAGTTCAAATTCATACAATTCGATTGTTGTTAGACCCATTGTTCAACTATTTTTCGGTTAACCCTTGCTTGGACAGTTAATACTGACTTCAACTGTTTCAAGTTCAAGCCTTTGTTTGCATAAGCAGCACCTGACACTGAAGTGAAAGCACTAAACAGTACGATTTGTGTATTTAACTATGAGTTTAATTTTCATATTCTTTTCACGCCTCTAGCTGTACAATTATTGTCTTTTTCTGTCCATAAGTCTTTTAAATTAGTATAATTATTATCAGTGTTTATGATATCATGAATATCTAGTGGGCTGGAAAAGGGAAATGCATTCCTTATATTTGGATTCCTATGGAAATTTGGGATGATTATCAAGCATTTTAAAAAATTGCATGCACACACACACACACACACACACACACACACACACACACACACACACATTCAGCACAGGCACCTACAAATGCACACACTGTTTTTGTGCGCATGTCAAATGTACCTTATTTTGTCAAGTTTGCATACTTACTAGCTAAAACATACATACACCTTAGTGACAAACAATCATGCAAGCAACAATTGAAGTTCTTGAACAAATGCAGTCTTTTGGGTTGGGCATGAGGCGGGGGGGGGGGGGGGGGGGGGTACTTTTTTTTTTTTTTTTTTTTTGTCAGGTGTACGCATTAACTAATGTTTGTAAAATGTACCTGTTTCAGTGTTTGTTTCTTTGTGTGTGTGTGTGTGTGTGTGTGTGTGTGTGTGTGTGTGTGTGTGTGTGAGAGAGAGAGAGAGAGAGAGAGAGAGAGAGAGAGGTGTGTCACTGTATGTGTGTGTGTTTGAAAAAAAGACTTAAAATTACATTTTACTTTTATACGTCCAGTATAACCAGCATCATCACATATTACACATTTAAACAAAATAATTTTAACAAAATATCAAATGAAGAGACAACCAGAAACAAGACATACCAATGTATAATCAAGTTTATGAAAGAAAATGTAGATAAAATGCAGATATCACACACACACACACACACACACACACACACACACACACACACACACACACACACACACACACACACACACACTCTCTCTCTCTCTCTCTCTCTGAAAAGAAACACTGCATAATCAAGAAAACATCCCCATGTATACAGCTAAAAAATTATGTCATGATTAATGTATAAACACACATGGTGTAGATATCCATACACTCAGTGATATTACTGATGTTTCAATTGTTGAAACAGTTGTTATACACATAATGCTTTTTGTGTGTGTGTGCTACATTTTAACAGATGATCCAGTGTTTACATTTTTCAGATGATCCAGAGGAGAATCACCAGGAGCTTCTAACAGTTCAAGCCCACAGTCCGAGGATCTCCAGCCATCTTTCACCGCCTACCAGTTTAGCAAGTTGGGAGATATGTGGCTGTCCATTATGATGATGACTTTTATATTGGTGAAGTGGTTGAAGTAATCTCCCCAGAGAGGGAAACATCCACTTCATGCAAAGATGCAACATAAGGCGAACAACATTTGCCTGGCCAAAAGTTGCGGACAAGTGGAAAGTCCACAGAAACTTTGTATTTGCCAGTGGAAATGATATCAGTATTGCTCCAATTTCATCATCTGGCAGAACATGGCACATTGACACTTTGGATTTGCTTGTTAACAAGCACACTCACTTCAGAACTCTGTGGACATTTGATGCTTCCCGCCATCAACCATCCCCCCCCCCCCTCTCCATTTTCATACTTGTTAACAATGTCTGGAAATTTATCATTTCTCTACAGCTTCAAGCTTCTGCTGCAAGAAAGAAATGTGAAAATAACTTTTTATTTGTTTTAAAATATGAGTGCAACAACCAGCATCAGTGTTCGGTAAGGCTCTGGTGTGTCATTTTTTCTATTTTTTCTGTAAATTGTTGTTAATTTAATTCATATATTACTAATCATATCTCATGAAAAACAACAATTGTGACTTTTTCCACAAGTAAAATGCATTTCTCACACTGTGGCAAAGTTTCATGCTGATATCTTTGGGGTTCAGAAGTTATTGAGGATTGTGTTCTAAAAGTTAGCAAAATGTCCGTCGCAGCCCATTTTGCATGATTAAGCAAATTAGAGGTCCTTAAAAGCAAACAAAATATTTGATTAGCATCCTGAAAAAAATTGGGCTTTATCTATATGTTAAGTAGACAAGATATATGTAGTTTTTCAAAGGATAAACTTTCATTTTTGAAAATTATTTGTCCTTGAATTTGACACATTGTGCATTTTTGCCCTCGTTCAAACTGCATGAAAAGCAGTTTTTGATGTATCATATCTCTGTTCATACATGTAGTGGTTGACTCATATTTGGTTTTCTATTACAGTACTGTACTTTAAGTCCACAAACAAAAGTTAAGTTTTTTCTGTTAGGTATTTGTCATGATAGGACCTGTCAAAGTAGGCCTTCCGAACAAAATTGGCTGTGACGGAAATTCGACAAATCTTTAACGATCATAACTCGGGAACAAATTAAGCTAGAGCTATGATTTTTTTTTTGCAGTATGCTAGTTTTAAACATAACTTAATGGTGGTTTAATTATTTTTTCAATATATCTGATATTACATTTAAAAGGGAAAATCTTGTGTGCTATAGTTATGCGCTGTGCAGACCTTTGAAGAAAAGGCTACAGTGACTGTTATTTTGCAGTTTTAAAGGGTTAGAAAATTACGCACAGATTACAAAAGTTTGACGTAACAAGTGTTAAAACAGGGAGTATAATAGTACCTGTCCATATTTGATAATCCCCCCAGCCTCTTCCCCCCATTTCTTTGTTTTGAAATGGTTTAAAACAAAAACAAATGCCATATTGAAATTCTGGATTAGTTATGGTGTTTGGAAAAGCAGAGATGCCAAGTGCTGTATTTTTGGCGTAGCATGCTATGAAAAGGATGATTTCATTGACAGTGCAAGGCTGCTACACTTCTTGAGGAAATGCTATGCCCAAAAACAAAAACGAAAAACAATCTTCACGGACTGAGCAGTGGTTTAAGCAGAACTGAAACAAACATAGATCTTTAGACTGTAGACTTGTTTCATTAAAAAACAATGGCCAAGGTAGAAGAGGAAGAAAAAACAGAAGAAAAATAGCAAATGACGATCATGATTTAGCTGCCTTGCTGATTAGTTTCATTGTCAGACATTTTTCTTTTTTGTTTGTTTTTTTGAAGGTAAGTCAAACCATATGATAACTAACAAGATTTCTGTTGTCCTAATCCACTATCATGTTGAGTACAAAGCAAAGTGCAACTGACAGTGCTCTTGTGTTGTCACATACAAGCGTTACATGTGAACTTAGATGCTGTACTCAAAAATGTCAAAGTTCTACACTTTGTGCTTTGAGGCCTTGGCAGCTCTGAGAAAGTGTCAGGCATAAGTATGTTTTTTGTGTTATTGAAATGTACAAGGTGGGTTTTATTGGCAGGCTCTGCATCCCCAAGTGGCTGCAGCCCATGTGGCAGGAGCTCCTGTAGTGACCTCCTCAGTGGTCACTGCCCCAGGCATGGCATCAGCAGTACGTGCAGCCCAGTTGTCCCAGGGTGTGGGCCAGCTCACTCAGGGCATGGGGCAGCTAGCAGCAGCTCAGGGAATGGGTCACTTGGCTGCTCAGGGTATGGGGCAGCATCTGGGCATGGCAGGCATGCCACCGCATCCCTCCCACCACCAGGGTCCTATGTCCCTCCCTACGGCCAAGGTGGTGCCCCAGGCTCCATCCATGATGGGTGCAGACTCCAGAAAGAGGCCTTGGGGTAGTGAAATGGATAAAGGAAAAGGGTTAGTTCCTGTGCATTTGTTCATTATTTTTTAGCATCTTTTGCATGGTGATTTCATTGTATACCTATAAAGAAAAATCTGGTGCTTTTTTTTTTTCTTTTAATTGCAGTGCATTGTAATGAATTCTTTGTACTTTTTCCCTATGAAGGCTGATCGACTCGTCAATTTGTTTCTCATGATTCATTGACTTGATGTTGTTGTGAACATCTTTTTTTTAAAAGCCAAGTTAGATCAGTAGTGATCTAGAAACGGGTGTAGACATCAGGGCTGTAAATCCTCTACTGTTTGACCAAAATTTTGGAGAAATCCACAGTTGGAAACATTCTGGGCCATTTCTTCAAACATTTGGACAGAAAAGCTTCTAATCTTCCAGGAAAAAATATAGTTCACTGGGTTGCTCAGGAAGGAAAATATGTCATGTATTCTCATTATAAGTGCTTCATAGTTTCTCGTCATTCTAAACTTCCCTGCACATAACTCACCCCATTCTGCCTTCCCATTACCCCCTCCCATCCCCAATCCTCACCCTATCCCCTCTCCCTGAAAGGTTTCCAAAGAAGAAATATACATACCTCGTCCACCAACCCCATTCCATCAGGACTGCTTATGAAGTTTTCAAGGAAGACAGTACCTCCTCCACTCCTTTTCCATCCCTCCTACCTATGAATTATTCTGACACCCACACCTCAGATATCCAAGATAGAGCTTTGTCTTTTTCAAACATTCCTTTATGTGTCTAACTGTTTTTAACCTGTGAGGTGTGATTTGTTGGTGTATTGGTGGTATTTGGTATAATTATGCACGTTTCTGTCATTTCAGTGGTCGTTTTGACAATCGCTGGCAGTCCAATCCAGAGCAAGATGTGGAGGAGCCAAATATTGACGATTCCGTCTGTGTGTTGGGACCACTTTAACTCTGACCTCAATTTATGCATCGATCCAGATGGGTATGCTTTTCTTTTTAAGCCCTCTGAAACAGGAATTTTATTACATGCATATGTTATTTTGTTGAATTTGTTTTCAGTTAGCTTCAGTCCAAAGTTTTTAGTGAATGATTTACAAGTTTTAAAGATTTTAGCTTATCTAGTGAAACGATTTCAGGCACATAATTCCAGGGCAGTGCTGCTCACATGCAGGCAAGGAACAGAATAAGCAGGAAACTTCCCCCCAGTGAAGTGCCATGCTTTCCCATCTACCATATTGCACACACACACACACACACACACACACACACACACACACACACGTACACCAGGTAAGGATGAATTTGCAAGTTACCAAGATCCGTTGAAGTGCAAAGTCTTTTTTTTTTTTATTATTGGTATGTGCATTTGCTGGTCAAGGAATATGGGTATGTATTAACCCCATTGATGCCAAAGTGTACTTTTTGCTAAATTCTTTAGATTTTTCACAAGATCCCAAATGAAAATGACTCAGACGGACGTGAAACAGGTTGATTTTTGAAAATGCATAGGCATGAAAGGTAACATCAACTCATTTCTCGACTGCACCTTGTCAAGGTGTGATGGGCACTAGAGGGAACATGTTTTGTCCAATACAACTTGGAAAAAAAATCACACAAAACTAAAAAAATTAAATATCAGAAATCTGTCCGTGGCATTTGACATAAAGATAGCTTCCAATCCTAGGTATGACCAGTCAGATTTATACTCTAACAACCTTTGTAGACAAAACAAAAAAAAAACAAAAAAAAAAAACGTATGGCGTAAACATATGGAATTTTGTTGTTGAATATAAACGTCTGTATGTGAACGAAAAGGAAACAGAATAAAGGAAGCCACCATTCCTGGTATAAGATAATTGGAGTTAATTTGTGACCCAAACGTTAGAAAACAAAATGTTGAAATGTCATGGTTCTTTTCTTTTTATTGGAAAACAATACTACCCAAGTGGCAGTGGCACAACTTGGTATTATGAACAAACAAAAGAATTATTGAGACAAACATCAAACTGCACTTCAGAGTTTCTCAAGTTTCATGTTTGAAGTGGTGAAATACATGGACTTGTCTACAGTGTTGGCAAAGAATGGCCACCACCACTTCTTGGTTCTGATGCAGGTGTGGTATTTGCTAATGTTCTGGTCAGTACGATCAGCCGCTTCCATTATTGAGTTTGATCAACTGGGCTGCTGTACGTTGATGTGGTTTCTCTGCCGTTTGCATCATCTTCTAACCAAATCCAGTGGTTGCACATGATCGCAGTTTGTGGCTATCATCACAACACTATTGTCATTCCATTCCACAATGAGGATGTTGTCTCTTTGTCACATTGAAAGTCAACAGAACCATATGGATCTCTTGCCAGCTGAGCAGGATCCCTCAGTAGGCTTCTCTGCAATTTTTCCGAATGGTCCCTGTTGTACCAGTGTCATCATCAGCAATTTGTGCTAGACAAGGAACAGATGTGAAATAATTATCGAATGTGCGATGGTAGGGACACTCAGGTAACTCTGAAATCAAGACCAGCGGCTGTGGCAAAATGGTAAGCGTCGTGGACTCCCGGCTGGGATGTCACGGGTTTGATTCCCATCAGAGTCATGTGGGATTTTTCTGTCCCTACCCAGAGTTGAGTTTGCTGTGGACTCAGTTGGGAAGACTGGGACCACACAGTTGAGTTTCATCCACTTAATGGATGCGTTTCTGAGAGTGTTGCTCAAATTTCCTGACCAACACTGCAGGTGCCTGTATCTCTCGGGCCTGGTTGACGCCGGGATATGTTATGAAAGGAAGCGTAGAGTACAGCCCTGTCATGTAGTCTCAGACCGAAATGGAAATCCGTAGTATGATCTTAATCATCCTCATTCTCATCGATCAGCATAAAAAAAAAAAAATGTCTCAAATTCTGTGGCCCTTCATGCCCTGCTGTCCTGGTGACTTCAGTTTTGATGTCCTCTCCATGTCTGTGGCCTTGGTTTGGTTCCGTCAGGGTCACCGGTATCGGCGAGTCCATGGGGGCTGTCGTTGGACAGACGTGGTGGTGCCTTCCAGAGGGAGAGCTCACACACTCCGGCTCCGTGACAAAGCAATTATTGTCGTCGGTAGGGGGCTTAGTAGGTGGTGTCCTGCGTATGTTAGATCAGAACAGGCGCCACTGAATACTACCGAAGTGACTCGGCAGCAGTGCAGTGTCTTCGGGTTGCCTCTTGATGGCTTGACATGGACGGCTCCCTGTGGATTGTTGGTGCTGGGGCTGCGGCGGAGCTGACCGGGTTGTGGCTGTGGATAGGGTGTCAGAATGAGTAGCGTAGGTGCATTTCCTCTGAAGTGGTGCAGAGGTTGGGACAGCAAAAAAAAAAAAAAAAAAAAAAAAAACCCCCTCTGAAATCAAATCAAGAATGACAGTGCCTCCCAGTCCCAGCAAGCACCCTGCACCCTGAGCACCAGCATAGGGTTCAAAGTGTACAATATAACCCTTGGGAAACAGCCAGACACCACAGTTTTATGTCTGAACCGAATTGGTTTGCCCCTGATGAACTGCTTGCTGCTATGTTGCCTAAAGTATGGAATCATACTTTTGTCCAGGCAGAGGTCTGTCTGTAATGGAAAGTACAGAAAGCATCGCTCATTGATAATTGTCAAGAAATTCCTGACCATTGTAAGTTTATCATCAGCGCA
>JADBJO010000689.1:0-52500 GCA_016801955.1 Conus betulinus | reverse complement strand
TGGTTGACCTAGTATTCAGTGGTCGATCCCGTATTCAGATAGAGGAAATCTCGCGGTCGATTTCGGTCGATGCGGTAGGCAGAGGGTTAAAGAACTGCAGAGAAGACAAACTTCGAAGAGTTGCAGAAATTTACCATTAACTTTTGTAGAAAAATATGTCAGGACATTTTTAAAAAGGACATAATGTGCTATGAAATCATGAATGAATTGTCTGGTCTTTTTTTTCCACAGGTCTGTGAAGAGGTGGATGAAATGCATAAAATTTACATTCAGTAGAGTAATTGATAGATTTTATCGTTGTCCTGTTGCAGCCCAAGTGAGTTGTTTGATGTTTTTATGAAGAATTATAAATGATGCACATGGATTTTATACACACGCACACTAAAAAGATGAAAAATTGAAAATGCAATTATAGGTGAAGTTGAAAATTTGCGCTTAATCATGGAAATCATTAAATGGAATCAACCCCCATTCTTTATGTATTATCAGTTGCTTAATTTGCTGTTTCTGCTTTCAGGTTTGGTGCTTCCGTGTTATTGGATCCCCCAGGCTTCTGTTTCACTTGGGCAGGAGCAAGAGCTACCCATGGAGTTTGCAAAGGAAAGGTACAGCTGACCTGCAAAAAGTTCTTTTTCTGCTGTACTTGTCACTTTGTGAAGCATATAATCTAGAAAAAAAAAGTTGAAATTTTGTGTTGGTCAAGACTTTTCAAAAATGGTTGTATCTGATTGGATTTGAAATCTGTATTTTTTTTTCTCTTCATGTGCAGTTTTATTGCTNACAATGCACACAAATACACACTATAGGGAAGTATCACAGCGGATATGTAACAACCACCATGGAGTTGCCACCGAAGCGGTGACGCCACATCACACACACAACACAACACGAACACTCACAAACTACAACACAACACACACTCACTAGTCGACCACACGATACAAAAGGACAACAAAATGCTCATGCACACATAACGAAGGAGAATAAGACACAGATGACATAAACGATAGATAGCAAGGACGGGCAAGCTCAGCACCACGACACAAACACACCACACACAGCACTACACACTACACACAATCCAGAAAGAGCACAACACACCACAAAAGACAGAAGCGCACCCAGCACTATTACAGATGGAAGGCCTCACGACAAGACAGCACACACACAACACACACGAACACACACACACACGTCATGCCTGACCTCATATGTCAAGATAATTTTGCTTAATAAGAAGACCTGATAGAAGGGCAGTAGAAAAGGGAAGTTGCGAGGCAGGGAGGGAGTCGGCGAATGGAAAGCTATGCAGAAAAAAGCACGTCAAACAGAGATGAGCACGAGATACTCCTGGTCCAATAGTATATTTCTCGAGATGAGCACCTAAAAGAAACCTAGCTATGGAAATAGTCTCAGTATACCCCTTCATTAATTGTCATTAGTGAGCTGAAGACTAGGAAAGATGCCCATGGGTAGAGTACTAGACCCCACCTTACTCCACAGCGTTCGACAGCCCACTACAGGATGCCCTCAAATTTGCAGTCAGTCGCAGAGCTAACGATTCCAGAATCAGCACAACACCAGGACGCCAGGAACTTTTACACGGCCGTCAGCCGCGAATCAACAGTGTTCCCACTGATACTCCTCCCGCCCCCCCCCTCATCACTGTATTCTAGCCTCTGCCGAAAACTAAGGCCATGGCGCAAGTTCGCCGCGCCCGTAGGGCCTCCAAAAAGAGCCAACTGCCACTGACGGCGCTACGAGTTTAGTTATGAAGAGCGAAGTGACGGATGGAGATATGATCAAATCCGCCATCAAAAATACAAATCCTCCAGGTATTTTACTATGCTCAACAGCTTCTAAAATCATTTACATTACGATTCTCGTATCACCTGGAGAGCATTGCCTGACTGAACGGCACGTCTCTAGCGCCTCGCATGCGGCATGTGATTTGGAGTGCGAAAATGGATCGACAATAATCATCCGTCTAATCAATCTGCACATCTCGCATGCCACTCCTCGAGCCCTGGACCATCGTACAGAATATGTCGACAGCATCCCACACGCCCTACTGCACCCACACGCCCCCCATGCTGAGTTATATATAGCGTGTACCGCAGGCCTCGCGAATAGGGGACTAAATGTTCCCATGCCGCTACACCACCGTACTTAGCGATGACAAGTGAAGGAAGAAACTGCTGGGCGGAGCTGCTGCCTTTAGCAGCTGCCCTGGGAATTGCCTACTGCGCGCGTATCTTGACACATTCTTGGCCGTCGTGAATCTAATGACGCTCAACCCCTTAAGAGACGAGACGTCGACTCTTCCGTTGACCAAACATCATGTGGGTCAATAGTACGCGGGTCTTCTTCTGCGCTTCACCAGACACGAAGCCATCCAACAAAGAGTGGATGGTGCTGATTACCTGCTTCCGCTCTCTACAGCGTCAGCTAATCACTCGTACCTGTATGCCTTGAGACGTCCGTTCGTCGCTACCAAGCTGTCAGGTATCACTTCATAGAATTCATCAAAGACTATCCATTGTCGCGGCCTAGTGCACGTGGGCTCCTCATAACGGCTTGAAAAAAACAAGGTTCGCAAACGGGACGTGACTACCGAGCTTCGCACTCTAACAATGATACCGCACAGCAATACTTGATTATGATAATCAGCCGGCACCGCACCCTGCTTATGAAATAGCTCAGAGATCGAAGCACTTTACCTAAGACTTCACGTGCACTGCTTTAAAGAGAACCCCCCTCCAGGGATCGGATCAGAACGTGCGTATTTAAAAAACCGCCCACAGCCTAGAATGATAGACAGGCGACAATTTGTCCACTAAAGGCGCGTTATTTCCCTGTGACCCCGAAATTTTGCAGAAATTTCTCGTCGGATGACAATTAAATTACCCGCTACCTATGAACACAGGTTATACGCGCACGGCTGGCATACAGATCCGCTGCTGAGAAGAACTGACAGCCCAGCCCCGTAAAATGAGACACGCGACAGGGCGCAGACGTACAGCACGAGAGAGGGGTATATAGCTTCTTTCAAAACCTGCGGACAACAATCCTAATTGGCGACTAACGGGATGCGTGTTTCAGACCATTACTTATCAAACAAATGAATTTCGAGGGTCTTCACAAATGTTTTAGATCCTCAGATCTCTAGCGACTGCCATACGCCTTCAGCCTCCTGTACCGTGTAGACAGAGCTCTAGTCATCCACAAAACTGTTACAATGATGTCACTCACTATGTACTGCCAACCTACTGATCCTGGTTGTCGTCCAAGGACCTTGATAAGCGTCTGATAATGCCAGAGAACTTCCTCGACCTATTTATTTGCCTGTTGGGCTGGACCTTTAATAGCGACACAATCCTCTTTGACGGTGGAGTAGTAGATCAGTCGATTAATACAAGGGATGCATGACTTCCGTGAACGAATGTCCTTTCCGGACATTGATATGGTGAATTGTTACTAAAGAAATAAACACGTGCAACTATGAACGCAAATGGAGCCAAGCCTTAACACTCGTGCAACTACGGTTCTCACAGGGGTATCACTTTCGTGCTTAGAGCTTCCTGTACAATTTTGCTGACCCCGTCATTTCTACGCCTCCCCGTCCACTGCGACTATGAGATGAGTCAGAACAGTCTGTCCCTATGACCGATCCATGCAACTGGGAAGTGAAACTAATATTATCCCTGCTTCGTTTCTGAAAAACCGTCTATACTTAATCCTGAAAACTGCCAACAGTACGCATCTCACAAGCATCGTTCTAATTTAAGTACTAAGAAGGCCAACAACATAAACTGGCAAAGTCTATTCTGCAAACAAGGTAAGTTTCAAAGGCCACTCCAAGGAAAAAATTGACATGCTTCAGACAAGGTCTCTGAAAGAAACCTAAGCCATAGTTTAGCAGTATCTAACCGACCAGATACTGTGAATAACTGCCTGCAAAACACTGCTCATATCCATGCTTTCACAACAAAGCCCAAATGCCCAAACACCCAATATGAAGGTTTAATTCTTAGATCACCAACTCAATATCTACAAAAGCTACAGCAAAGGGGCTCTAGCCACCAGGATGCTACTAGGCAGCAGCAGCAACCCGATCAGAACTACTGATGACCAAGTAGAAGACGACGGCGTATTCAAAATCACGTAAAAAGCTGCTGGACAGTGAGTACTATGTGCACGAAAGGGCTTCTGCTACTGAGCGAATCACCAATCTAAAACTTCTAAGGCCAAAAAAAGTTTTGCGAAACATCACATAACAGAAAAAATCAAACTGAGAAGAACACCAACCCCTACTAGCTGAGTCAATCACGCGAAACTTGATGCATGAGAACGTATCAAATACAAGTAGCACGCGATTTAACAACACTCTCTTCAGAGTCGCGCTCCGACTACCAAGACCTAAAGTGGAGAGTGCTTAGCTCTCATCTTCGTCTGAGGTAGGTCGTAAAGGAGAAACAGTATCTCCCGTAGAACCGCGGCCGCACGAACGGCCTATTGTATTACATTTACCCATTACCTACCTTCTAAAAGAGCAACGCGCAGCAAGAAGCCCTCTGATGTGCAATCACATGTCATGTGCGCCCACATCAAACAGATGAAAAATGGTTCTAATTTAGCAGGGTATGGTACCCCAGCACGCTGTGTATGATGTGACACGACATAAAAACTTTATTTTAGCAGCACAAGGACAGTCGATTGAAATCGATCACTGCAAATCAAGACTGTATAGTCCCAAAGCCCTCGAACGTCACGTCAGATCTTATAGCCCGTGTTTTCGCAAGAGAAAGGGATTAAACAGTAGTCATCATAGGAATTGTAAGATTTTACGGAATGGAACGATGTATTATAGTTACGAATGTTCATTCTAGTGCAGTTTGCAATCAGCAAGATGGCGACTAATGTTAGAGATGTCGTGAGAACTAGGGCTAGTTTCTTTATTTTTATAATTTTTTTTAGATGACTTTGTCGATTTGACTGTGGCCATGAATCAGCCCTTAGCCGTATCGGCTGCGGCGTATGCCATAGCAACATTACCGTACTCTTACCTTACGCCCATACCAGAACCAGCGTGTTAACACGGCAGCCAAGCAGGTAACATGGTAAAATAAATATCCAAAAAAATCGCCAAAAATTTAGCTAACTGTAGCTGTTGCGGCGTAAAGTTGGACCGACGGGGTGTTAGCTATGTAAGTGAAGTGGCCTAGCTGTGCTGACAAAAGGAAACGTCATTGCAAGTTGCCACTGCGATAGGCATCGTCGATAGGGGATTTCCCTTAACAAATGAATGTTTAAAGATTTTGCGTGTTTTTTTTTTCACCAGTTCACAATAATAGTATTGATTATCTTAGTGTGCCGACTAAATAGAATGACTTATTTTGTTATCTGAGGTTTCAGTGGTTTGTTTAGACTTGAAAGTGACGACGCAGTGCTCCATAATGCCATTTTGGAACTTCCTGTAAAGGTCACAGTGAAGTTAAAGCGAAATTGCTTTAGCACTAGAACATCTGATAGTTAGGGGTACCGATACTGCTTCATTTTTTTTATTTTTTAATTAAACTGCAGATGTAGCCAATATCAGTAATATAAGCTAGGGGAAAATGGGTCTGCTCTGCGTATTTTGTTTGGTGATCCCAGTGATACAGATAATATTGAATTTTTTTCATTACGTATATTATATAGCATACATAATAGGTTAAAAACAAAATTTTTTGTTCTAGCCGCTATTCTTGCTACCCTTAATATGAAGCCCAAGTGGTACGATAAGTTAGAAATTTATATGTGTGAGACGAAAGTTAATCTTCACTTGAGCCAGCGACTATTCACATAGTCACTGTATGCAATCAAAAGTCTGCCCGGAATGCAGAGGGTTAAGAACTGGCTCCCTTTTTGGGAAGATCTATGTAACAGGCTGACCAATCAAGCAGCCAGCGCTGAATCGCGCAAATTAGGCTAAAGGAACCCTCGCCCTTCACTTTGGGTCCGCCTCTCATTGCATGGCGGAGAGCATCGCTGCTATGACGTTATGCCTCCTTACACCAAGGACGCACCTCCACTTTTATAGCTTCCCCCTACACAGCTATGGAACACCAGATGACCACAGTAAAGCAGTAGTGCGAATGCGAAGAGGGTAGTAACTCAATCGGCCAAGGTACTTGTCGAAGGGAGTTTCGGCACACTGTTCTTTTTTTTTCTCCAATTTACAACGGCATTGCGATGAGGCATGTGCAGAATGCATAATCTTCAAATGCAGAAGTTTGAACAATTTTATAATATACTTTCCACCAAATGTCTTTTATTAACAGGGTGGCCATCGTAAATCTACGCCTGCGGGAGACAGGCTTATGGGAACCTTTTTTAGCACAAGCTGAGGTAAGCTTCCCTTAGCAACCATACTTCATGCCCCTACTTGTAGTTTATATACGGATTGACGATTGCTCCTACCTCTCCTGTTCCGGCGATCAACGATTTGAACATAGGCTGTGAGGACCAACGCTGGCGTGAAGCTCAGGATTCAATGTGCCGTACGAGAAAGCACGTAGAGAGCGGCGATCCAAGCCCCATACTTTTACGATGTCAAAATCTGTTGTGTGTTATGCATGTTGTATCATAATATACGTATTCTCTGTAACTTTTAGTGGGGTCAGCCACCAAATGGGCCTGTCAGAAGAGTAAATTGAATATGCAAGAAGGAAGGATAGAAAGTACATGAAAAAGCGATGCGTATTACGAAGATGCTACAGCCGACAAAAGATTTTTGTCTTGTCTGGCAAAATGTGCTATCATTTTGGAGAACTTTATTCACTGCCAGTACATCCATGCTCGGAACCCTCATGTAGTATTCCTCACAACAGGTAATATATTTTTCGGAGGAAATATGATATGTTTCTTCCTCAGTCACATTGCCGTGTATGAAATTGACTCATGACCAAATCCAGTAGCCTGAAGGTGGATTGCATATGTGCTGTGTTCTTGATTATTTTATATCATCTTGCCGTTAAAATATTGGTCGTGCATGGGCAAACCGAGGACAAAATCGGTGTCCATTTGTTTCTGGACTGGCCACCCTTGTGAATTGAATTAGAAGACCAGTTCAAGCGGTCGGTTCGTCACTAGTAATGGATTAGTCATCGTACTGCCTACATGTAGCATGCATGTTGGCCGTTTCGTCTAGAGTATTGTAGTTTATCACTCATTTTTAATTCCAGCCGTCAAAGTCCCCCAATTTTGACCCCTTATAGTGAACATGCCCAACTGTTGGCCTGGGCACTGTTTCATTGCTAGAGCCCTAAAATAAAACTAAAATGCGACAAACTTAAGCAATATGAATAGTATTTTCACCCACGTTCCTAGATTTATTTATTTTTGCACCGCATCCCCAATGATATGAGCATTATTTCATGCCCAATGCCTAGGGGATCAGTTTAGCATCAAGTGTAGGACAGGTTGAAAGACAAATCAATGATGTTTTTAGTGTACTCACTCTATGATTTAAGTAGAACGATAATACAAAGCCGAAGAAAGAAAAAAAAATCCCCCCCCTTGTGGGATGAACTTATGCTCCGCCAAACAAGTGAGCGTTGCAGCCATACTCCGAAAGGTAAGAGATGAGTTGCGTTTGATGTGCCTAAAATGACAACCTCTTATTTAATCAAGTGCGCTTATTTTCCACTGATGTGACTGCCAAGTAAACGCCCAGTAGGCCTCAGGTAAGTATTCACCAATAAAATAAGTACAGCGATGATGCTGTGTGCCTTTAGGGAGATAGTGTGGTGTGTAGTGATTGCACCTCACTAGTCCTACGCCCATGTAGGGCGGTGTCCCCTGTTGTGTGCCTCCACTCCTACTAGTGAATGTGTAGTGCTTTCGGTGCATGCACAGATACCAGCAAGACCAGCCAACCGCTTGCAATTGCACAGGAGACCGTCGCCATGCAGCCTAAATACAAATCTGCATAGGCACCTCTTTGCCGAAGGGCCAGTAAACAAAGGCCAGTCAGAGTTTGCTCTGATGCACATTGATTAAAACAAACGGCAATAATCTACGCCTGACATCTAATCAGGCACATCTCGAGCATGCTCAAGATGATCCAGAAGTAGGAACAACTGCTACAATACTGGAACATAGTGCACTGTCTCACCGTGAAGATCAGTCACTGTGACATCGACAGTTGTTAATTCCCTTTCTCTGCACGTTGCGCATCAGTCTTGTTTGAACAAGCAATCAATGAGAAAGTCTATGAGATGCTGTCAGTTGGCAAAGCCTGAGACTGAAACTGCAAGGAATGAGACATGCCAAGGGGACAGAAATCAAACAAATCTTAAATAATATTCGTTAGCGAACCGCCAAGACCTCGAAATAGGACAAACGAGTCACAAAGCAAGTACACATGACATGCCATATTCCCAACCTACTAAGCGTCTGTCGTCGAGGGCATAGACAAAAATAGTCGCCACAATGAAAAATGAACGAAGTTACCACTTAGCTGGGGATACTTACTTACAGTGCAAGTTCTGCAGGTAGCGCATATTTAAGTGAGTAATCACCTTAGCTATTGCATCTCAGTTCAGCCTCCGGCCCAAGGCTATGTGTGGTTCCGCGTTTAACTGAAAATGCCTACTAACTCGCGCGATGCAGAGATCAAAGACTAAGTGATAACTCGGTTAATTTTTATATGCTCCTGTATTGTTAGTGGTGTCTTTCGACCCTGATGAGAGACCATAAGAGCTTCGAACATGTTGTGTTTTGTGCAAACTCGTTCTGTCAACGTTTCTTTCTTGGCGGGAGTTAAATTCCCCCTCCCCCCCCCCCCCCCGCTAAACAGTCTTCTAAACCTTTCAACGCCAGACATTCTATTTTGTAAAGATCCCCATCGCCCAGCCATTTTTCCAACAAAAAAAGCTCTTATTGTATGTGTATACCAGCTATATGTGACATACAGCTGGCATATCTACCTGATGCAACTTAAAAACCAACTTCTCATCGCTATTATTTAGTAAAATGGAGGGGATAAACTGTACCTTTTATTAATTCATAACATGTCGGCGAGATTAACATAACATGTTAAGTAATGAGACCGTAAAAAGTCAACAACAATTTCAATGTATTTAGGTCCGATTCAATGTGCAAGAAAAAAACAAAATCCCCCCCCCCCCCCCAATAAAAAAAGAATAGTTCATGGCTTTACTTCTAAGCACCGCTTAAAAAAAACAAGAAAGAATGCCAACAAATCTCTCAACAAGGGAGCGAAAAATACTCCCAGCTCACACTTGAGACCAGAAGAGATGGTATTCAGCAGAAAAGCATGCATGAAACAGCCACAAATACAAATACTCCAGATAGGCAGCGGAACACACACACACACACACACACACACACGACACACACAGTCACTATATAGCCTACTGGGGTAACATGATAAGAAAGAAAGGAACACACACACACACACACACACACACACACACACAAACACACACACACACACACACACACACACACACACAGCACACAAACACACATAATACAAACACACACGTGTCCTCTTTCAGCTGCTCAACAGTTAATTATATATATATATATATATTATTGTATGAACACAAAGCTCATTCATAGATGCCCTGATTGCCGTCTCTGATATCCCTACTGCCCATTCAGTTGATCGACTCTAATCAGCTTGCTGAGCCTGATACACCCACTCGAAACACGTCTCGCCTGTGTTTCTACCGCCCTCTAAGGTGAATCAGTTGGCCACACCCCTATCAACCTCCGACAGCCGAAAGAGTACTGCCAAAGCAAGACCAAAATGAAACCTGTCGTACTAATTTAGCCGTCTGTAGTGTGACAAGCTTGCTTGACCTAAATGTCTAGTTCGACCACTCCGAGATCACATAGAGGGTTAGTGCCAACAGTCCAGGGGCACGAGTGACATGCCATGGCTCAACGCCCCATTTAAAAAACACTGGGGCACGACTCGTAGCGCCGAAGCCTAACCCGTGAGGAGTCCTTCTATTGACTCTCAAGACAATTAGGACAACGGGCTTCCAACGCCTTCACGTTGAGAAATTAATATTCGCGCGGACGAATGCCCCCCAACCTATTCTATTGATCTTTACCTACCGTGAATGTATGGGTCTATCTTCATCTTGTGATTAGACGAACAAAAGCACAGCTACTATTCCTATTCAATATAATCCAAAGGCAACGCCGCATCTAGTGGTAAATGCCACGGCACCGGTACGGCCGTTAAGGATGCTGAAACAGTAACGCTAAAAGCCTGCACCCCTTGGTCAGAAGCAGAGCTGACGTCCATAAGTGAATGAGAAAAACAAGATCGCCGAATAAAGTGCATTAATAAACTGGAAGCTGAATAATGGACTCTCTGAACAAAGCCAATAAAGGGCTGTGAGCATAGACACACAAGGCCAGACACGATCTTCCCAACAACGAAGTTGATTGCACCTGGCCTTTTAATCTCATGAACTAGGATCTGGAAGACGTGATATCGGAGTTGAGAGTACTACTCACTACTTTGTTAGCCCACCAAAAGGCCGCCTTTGGCGCTCTGCACAGAACAGTCGCAAAAGCGCGCCCTTTGACCCGCTGGTGAACGGGCACTTTAAGATTTAAGATTTAGCTAATGTGCAAGTTAATTCTATTAGTTTAAAGCAATCCTGCTCTGCCACCGAGCGGATATCCCTCTCCCTTGCTGCCGTGTGAAACAGAGATGCTATATTATAAGGAACGTATCTATCCCGACCAGTAGCTCTCTTCGGGAAACATGTGGTATTCTCTTAACATTCAATTAACAATAACCGAATGAAACCGGCAAAAATGCATAAAATATGGAACTGAAATGATGACCACTAAAGTGCATATGACTTTATTTGAGTATTATTGCCAAATGATGTGTAAATCAAGTGCTAATGTTTTTCAGGAGCTGGATAGGTTAGCACCACATCACGCTAAGTTGCACCACAGAATCGTCGGTGCTGAAGAACGAATGAGCCCAAACGCCGTTCATGATACGCTGCATTGTTGAGAGATGATGATGAGCAGAAGATGAAAGATGAGGAGGATGAGCCCCCGAAAGAAATCCATCAGAATAGAATGGCCACAATATACCATGCCCCTATAGAGCCTGCTAAGACCCTCCGATGTTTTAACGAGCAAGGATTTATATGTTTCATCTGTCTGTGTTGTGTCGTGGTTGATGGAGGGGGTATAGCTAAGTGACTGAGACATATTTATGTTAATTCTTGCGTTTCCGGCTATAATGTAGCACCTAGATAGATAGCATCACTAGACTACTAAGTTATTATAATGGAATTATGCCTCCTGAATGTGGGTACTGAGTTATAAAAAAATAAATAATTGTATTAAAAATAGATTGAATAGGAATGAGAAAGACTTCAAATTTGCCAAGCAAAATCTCGAATCAGCCCGACAGCTGAAACTTAGGTGTTGGCACTTGCTATGTATACGGCGGATGTGAAAGGTTTTATTGGATCTCAACGCTCACGCACCTGATTTTAAACTAGGAAAACACACGTATGGTATGTCAGCTGTAAACGGCGATATAGACAGCCAATACAAACAAAGTCATGGGAAGGTGCTTAAGTTAGTTATATAGTGAGCTAGAATAGGTAGTTAGTAGTTATACAGGTAGCTTGGGGAATATTTTGAAAATTTTGTGAACCTCACTTTTAAGTACAAATTAACAGGCTCAAAAATCATCCCCCCCCCCCCTTACATATTATACTTGCAAAAAAAGAATATTAGAGTGACATGGTTTTTTAATGATACTGACATGAATCTGTGTTAGGTTAGTGTTATACTTGAGTGCAAGAAAAAAATTCTACGAACCGCCTATAATATTTCTACACTCTATTCCATGGTTAATGCGAAAGAGAAAGAAGAAGGCAGCGCATCATAACACAAAACAACATTCAAAAGAGTATTCTGTTGTATCACCGTATGATTCCAATGAAGTATATGACGGAAATTGGATAAATTCATTAATCCAAGGCGGATCACACATAAAGACACAGGCTCATATGAGAAATATTTTGCCCCTTTTTTTCTGAAGTAACTTTTGTACACACACAGATACACAGGTTTGATATAGCCCTTCTTGCCAAAACTCCTTGAAACATACTCGTCAGTTCACCCTGCAAAGACTGAATTTCACAGACCCGTAACTCTGTAAAAACCCTTGAAAAGTCCAATAAGATGTGCAGATATATGCCCTATGACCCAACCCAAACCTCCTTTGCAAACCCTAAATTGAAATACAAGCCATTCAAGGCTCCAGATATTTTTGTTAATGGGTAAAAAGACAACTGCAGTTTGACTTATTCCCAGTTGACTTTCTCTTCGTTGAGAGGCGACTTAACCCTCTCTGTCAAATAATTCGCGAGCGCTCCGACCTAATATCGGCCCCACCACGAAATCAGCATCAGCCAAGAACGCTGAAGAAGCGCAAAGCTAGCAATCGTAGGCGGCCCTTCCTTGGTTAAAACAACGTTATGACCAGGAAAAATGGGACAACAAACCCAAAACCGCCAATTTCTCTGCGTAGAAAAAGGAGCAGTCTTCGGGTTGCAGCTAGAGAGGCGCTGTAGCACATGATTACTCCATATCTTGCCTAGTACAGCCATGTTTCGATAAACTGTCCTATCTCCCGGCCCCCCCCCCCCCCCCCCCCAAAAAACCGCCGAAATCTCAAGGGGAGTCAATGCCGTGCCGCTCGGTTCTTCGCAGTTAAACAGAAATTTTTAAAGCTTTTAGAAGTCGAAAGTGGCCAGCTTAGCTCTCACCCATGCAGGCTTACCGATGATTGTATAACTGACCGTGCTTCTATAGTATGAGATCGGATGCTGGATACTAGAAAAGACCGATACGTGATTGCCTAGATTGATTGGTACGGCATAAAGACTAAGTAGAAGTGCCTGGACAACTAGATGATGAAGAGTGCTAGAGGTGAGCGGTAGATTCGCACTGCGAGGAATCTACGAGCATGCAGCGTTCAAGGTATGATGAGCCAACGATTCGGTAAATAGAAAGCCCTTCTTCCTCTGAAGAGAAGATTCTTTTTTCCCTACGAAGTAGAAGGCCCCCTCATGTGACATCCCTTCAAACATTACGCACCTATATAGCAACAATTAATATTATTCTGTAGGGAATTTTAAATAATTATTTTCATTTCATTCTTTCCTTTCCATCTCTTTTAAATATTTTCTTTAAATTGACAACCGGTAAGTAACCATGTCTCAAATTCATCGATATCGTTCCCGTTACCTATCTTAGCCGATGGTTTGTTTCGTCCTTCGTGATTAACTAAGCTCGGAATAAGTATGCAATACTGAGAATGGCTCCTTAAAGTGAAACAATTATTTAAAACACAGGAATTTTATATAAAAACATAGCATCGCACCATGTAGACCCAGCTCCTGGAATTAGACTTGATAATGCTAAAGGGTAACAAGCAGGAGCATATTACTTAAACGTCAGATCAGCTTTTAAAAGTTACAAATTATCTCCTTGGTGAAAATATAGACCGCGCATACGTTAGACAAAGCAGATAATGGATGACCAATGCCTTAATGTAAATTGTTAGGTTGCTGTTTTTTACTAGCTGTTTTTTCACCCCACCTCCAACATGCGTCTCTACACACACAGATGCACAAGTCTGTTACAACTCCAAAAAAGGGATCTGAATGTGAATTTTTGCTGATTTTTAGTGTGTGAGCGTTATGATAAAAGCCGTCTGTGGTCTTGTATATTAAGGTAGTCTAATGTAGTGGCGGAGCTGTGCCGCAACTCGTATCGACGGATATAAGCACGTAGCTCACGCCATGATAAAATTAGAAGAAATGGTGCTATGGGCGTTTCTTGGAATATTTCTGCGTGCGGGTCATGGTTGAATAGACCACCACCTAAAAAATTACATTTTTTCCACAAAAACAATTGTGTTGCCTTGCCGAGATTTCCTTTTTACTAAAATTTTGAGACCGTTTAAATAATTTTTTCATCAACCTGCGGCCATAGTCGGCAGAAAAAATGAGAACTAGCCATTTCGGTTTTTTAAATTTTGGACTGCCGCAAGTATTGCCTAGAACGCTTTAGAAAAAAAAAAAAAAGAAGAAAGGAAAACCATCTCCTAATGCAAAATCTGACTCTGCCATTGTAACCTAAACAGTAACAAGCTGCGGGCTAGAGCTTGCTCGCCATAAAGGAGGGCAACCTGCACCCCCCCCATAATCACAGAGTAACTTTTATTCTAAGACTGGCCACAGCCCTTTTAACTGTGAATAAAGTCTGCATCAATAACCAAAGGCGCACAAACAAGTCTAATAGTAGGGGAAAAAGAACAAGCCGCAGACCAACAACTAAATGTGCTCTTAATAGTAGAATAATAATGACCTTGGCAAAACTTTCGACAAACTTAAGGATGACCAACGGGCGGGGCTGTGAGCGCGCCGAGAAGCGGCGAGGGAGGTGGGGTGGAATGGCAGGAGAAGTATGAAGATGCCTAAAAACGTGGGAAAATCTGAAATTAACGAAATAGTATTGAAAAATCCCGTTCCGCGGGCGGCATAAGACGCCGAACGTATCGCAATCCCTTTGGTAAATGCGCCCAGATATAGTATTGTGCCTATTGTGGTGCTAGTGACCCTTCCAAGGCCTTTCATCCGACGGGGGATGACGACCCGCGCGAACGAACTCATAAACGGCCAGTGACCTATAGGAATAAAAGTTACTCTGCTGTTCAGCGGTGTACACTTTATACTTCGCGAGCAAAGTAAAGCTAACCCACTTGCTTTAATGATTGATATTGCTTTAACTGCTATCCCATGCACAAAGCTTCCATTTCCAATTTCGTATACCTAGACTTAAATCGGAGGACGTATATTGCCTCCTTTTTGTTTTTCTTTTTTTTTTTCTTTTTTTTTTTTTTTTCGTTTCTTCCTATTTGTTTCGGTGTTCTGTAGTTGTAGGTTCTGTACTTTTGATACTCCCTTGCATACCCCCCCCAGCCCGGAGGCCTGAGAAAGCACATCCTCAAGACCACGCCTAGTGCCTCAAAGATTGGAAAACAACCTACATTATTAAAATACTATTATGCACACATAAGTGTCTAGTAGGTTTTTCATCAACTTGTGTTCCTCCCCCACACGTATCCGTTTGTGTTACCACTTTACTACTGATCTTTTTTTGATTCCGCTAGACGCTTTAGTCATTGGATATTCCACGCTTTTGTTTCTTAATGTCCCGCCTCCCTTATTCGATGGATGCTTCGAAGCGGAAGGAACCTGCTGCCCTATTGAAGTTGACGAGGGTGTTCTTTGCACAACCTTATTCGGCGTGCCGTTGAAGCAACACCACGGCAGGAAATTACTTAGTGGACTGCGTGGTGATGTCTCTATTTGAGCACCAGAGAAGCGAGGCAGATACACGAACAGCCGTGTACTCACCTGCTGAAGTTTTTCCCGACAGGCCCAGCCCGATCGGAAAGGACCCGCCCCTCGCGAGCAGGCCAATATTAAATTGATATATTTACACTTTAAAAAGGAATTTTTTCTAACCGGCTCGGACGACAAGTTCCTTATGCACTGCTCGGAGAGTTAAAGTAGAGTTTTGAGAGGATTAAAAATTCACTATTTTACTGAATATTCTATGTATCCACTAGTTTATGACATAATTAAAACCTGCCATCACTGCCCCCGCGAGCTGACAAGCGTCACCGGCCCCACTCCAACCGGTGCGAGTTTCCTCGCACGCCTAGTGAATTGAACTTAGCAAGTAATTTAGTATAAAGTAATGTGTCCCACGGTTTGCTACGACTTAAGACCCATGCTAGAATTTTCCAATTTTACTTGAATTGTGTTCTTCGGAGTCTATAGGAACCCTGGATCACTGACACGAATTTTCCTTTCCCTTGTGCACTTTTCTTACTTGCACAAAGTCCAGTACTTTTGTATGTGGGACTTTTAATCCGTTCCCTGCCTGGAACATGTAACGCACGTCCTGAAAACTGAAAATCGCTATGCCCGTACTGGTGTCAAGGAATGGCGCCTTTCCCTTCACGCGAGCAGCCAACTGACCGTATGATATGCAAATTGCGAGTTGAGAGGTCACAGCTGATAAGCATATTCAAGATGGCACCTCAACCTAGCACTTAGTTGACGCCTCCCATTTTCAAGCATTACACTGCGCTTGATGTTTTAGATGACGTTCTAAATTATAAAGAAAGTGATGAAGAAGACCTTTGAGGATTGGATCCTGATACTAGTGATGAGGAGGAGACAGATGGGAACCAGCACCATCCACTTTTATCAGAGATACATGCTAGTGATGATATGGCTTCATTGTTAGTTTGCACGTGACAGCAGTGAATACAATGCCACGAGCGTGGGTGACGAAACGGAAATAGCTGAACCCGTTGCCATCAACAAGCACTGCATGCCCTCCTGTCATGACCGGAGAGGGTCGTGGCGTGGTAGGGGCTCAGGACGACGGCGAGGGTCCTGTGGAAGCGGCTGGGGGCGTGGCATGGGGCATGGTCAGTCCCAGCCTTAGTGGTGGTTTGACTGGGAATACTGGTCTGAATGTCAACTGTGCCAATTTTAGGGTGCACAGAGCTCCAGTCTTCAGTTCCTTCATGACCAGAAACGGGATTCAGGCAAGTAGCTCTATTTTTTCTTTTCTTCTTTTTTCTTTTCTTTTTTTTTTCAGTTTTTTCAAATTACTACTTGATTCTTCATTCCTCCACTATTTATTTTCTGTATTTCTCTTCTTTGCCATATTTCCTACTGAAATCACATAATTATGACAAATAATGACTGTATGGATAGGTGGGACTGTGTGTTTGTGTGTGTGTGTGTGTGTGTGTGTGTGTGTGTGTGTATGCACATGTGTGCCTAAGCATTTTTTATTTCTGTATGCAGTTTTCTATACAAGTTCTCATTTTGTAAAGCACAAAAGCACTCATCCACAGCAGTTTTTTTTTTTTCGTGCCATGCCATTGTGGTGTTTTTACATTCATGTGTGTGTGAAACTGTTAGTGTGTGTTTGTGCTTATGTGTACATGTGTGTGTGTGTGTGTGTGTGTGTGTGTAAAGAGTGTGTGTGTGTGTATGTGTGTGTGTGTGTGTGTGTACGCGCGCCCCCAATTGTGGGTCTGCTTACTGTGTGTGTGTGTGTGTGTGTGTCTGTGTGTGTGTGTGTGTGTGTGTGTGTGTGTGCACGCCCAAATGTGGGTCTGCTTACTGTGTGTGTGGTGTGTGTGTGTGTGTGTGCCCAATTGTGAGTCTGCTTACTTGAAATTTTTATTCTGTATTTCAGATTCTTCTTCAGTTTCTACAGTGTTTTCTCTGTGTGTGTTTTTTTTCTTTTTTTCTTTTCAACAGACAATTTGTTTATTTTTTCTTCAGATTTTTTTCCATGGTTGTCATTTTGAACATTTACCATAAGTATTATACTGTAACAATTTGGACCACACTGTATACTTACAGTGATGCTGAGTAAACACTAAAAGAAGTTCTTGTCAGTGTTTTACAGGTTTTATGTGTTGTAACATGTGTATGTGTGCAGAAACTTTTCTTTCTTGTAAAACCACCATTGGTACATCCCTGTCCATCCCCTAATGGCCAACAAAACTAGATTCTATTATATGGCATCATAGTTTGGGGTAAAAGGAAAGAGAAGCCACAAAATCAGTCATATGTCAACTATTAGATAAGCAGTGATTGAGGTATTGAACCTACCCCAAATAGTAAAATTATGCCCCTTCCTAGTAGAATTGGGGTACCCCCAGTAACATACAGATAGTTACACAGAGGGACATTTATTGACAACAGTATGAATCCCAGGTGTTTGTAATGTTGTTGAGCAAACACCAAACAGTATTTTTGCTGTGTTTAGTGGGCTTTTATGTGGTGAATTGTTGTAAAACTCTCAAAACAAAACAAAACACTTTTATCATATGTTATTAGTGTGAACCATCATTATTACCCCCAAAATCAAATTGGAATGATGTGAAATTGTAGACAAGGGTATAAGGAACTAATGCACAAAAAAGTTACAAATAACTCAATAAATGGATGAGTAATGTAGATGTTAGTGAACATACTGTGAAAAGCATGATCATGCCCCTTTTTACCTAAAACATAGTACCCCCAATTATGAGCAGATTGTCATCAAGAACAAGATTCCTTGGGGATTTATATGACTGTCATGTGTTTGCGGTGATGTTGAATAATTAGTCACACCACGTTTTTCATTGTTTTCACTGATTTTATATGGTGCAATTTGTTTTTGTATACTTGAAAAGTGTTCTTTTTGTAAAACCACCATTCATTATATCTTTGTCCATCCCCAAATGGCCACCAATACTACATTATTGTTATACAGCATCATAGCTTGGGGTATAAGGAAAGAGAAGCCATAAAATCCAAGTCACATGTCAACAAATAAATAAACGGGGATTGAGGTACTGAACCTACCCCAAATATTAAAATTATGCCCCTTTCTAGTAGAATATGAGTACCCCCAGTAACATACAGATTGTTTACACAGAGGGACATTGATTGACAACAATATGAATCCCAGGTGTTTGTAATGTTGTTGAGCAAACACCAAAAGGTATTATTTGCTGTGTTTAGCAGGCTTTCATCTGGTGAATTGTTGTAAAACTCTCAAAACAAAACAAACACTTTTATCATATGTTATTAGTGTGAACCATCATTATTACCCACAAAATAAAGTTAGAATGATGTGAAATTGTAGACAAGGGTATAAGAAAGTAATTCACAAAACATCTAACAAATAACTCAATAAATGCACATGTTAGTGAACATACTGTGAAAAGCATGATTGTGCCCCTTTTTTACTAAAAAAAAAATAGTACCCCCAGTTATGAGCAGATTATCATCAAGAACAACATTTCTTGGGATTTATATGACTGTCGTGAGTTAGTGCTGATGTTGAATAAATAGCAAGACCACTTTTTTCAGTGTTTTGACTCATTCTATTTGGCGCAGTGTGTTTGTGTATACTCAAAAACTGTTATTTTTTTGTAAATTTTTTTATAATTATGTCATTTTTCTGATATACTAATTATTAACATAATCAAGTCATTTTGACAGGACATTGTAGACAAGTACATAACAACAAAACATGCAAAAAAAAAAAAAAAATCAGAGAGATCTGTCAAGAAATAAGTGAGCAGTAACCCATTTTATTGAACCTACCCCAAAAGCTAAAATTTTACCTCAGCATACAGATTTTCAAATGTGCTATCTTACTGTGGCAGTGAAGGGGTTAATATAGGGGTGGGAGACCTTCTGCATTGATACAGAATTCTGTATGGGGTTAGATGTTCTAATTCAGGTTTTCGCACCACTCATTTAAAATCAGCCATCTTGTTTTCAGTGTATGAACCGTGTGCGTGTTCCATGTTCCGATTCAGGTTTTTTGCGCTACTCATTTTTGAACATGGATGAAAACTCCTCTGCTGTCTCTACCGTTATTTTTTTTTTCGCATTTCCGCCGAAAAAAAATGTTTGAAGAGTGAAGCTCCGACAGGATCTCAAATTGTCTGGACAGCGAACTTCTACTCTGTTGGTAATGTTCTCAAAAGACGTAGTTCTCATTCTGCTTCCTTCTAGTGTCATTTCTCATCATGGTGTTGATTCACTGCGAGAGTTTGCGGCCAGTGAGTGAAAAAAATGAAAAAGAAAGAAGTGGTGAGCGCGGGTCATGTCGCAGGCAATACGTCAGTGTTGGGAGCACCATAGAAAAGTGGCAATTTTGCTATTTTGGGGTCACTAAAAAGTCACAGTGCGCGTCGATTAACAGTGCAATCAACAGCTGACCCCCAGCATGAAGCAATTATGTTTTGATGTATTTGGGGCACTATTACCTGTAATTTTCATAGTAATTTGGGTGGAAAGTGTACCGGAAGTTGTCAGTGTACTGGAAGTCGCCATTGTTTACCACATGAATAAATCATACTTGCATGGCGAGGAAGAGAAAGCAGTGTGCAAAGTCAGCTTCTGGTGGTTTGGACTACTCGTTCAATATACCTCTTCCTAGTTCCAGCAGCAAGAAGTGTGAGGCTTCAGGAGATACTCAGCAGACGGAAGATGAACTTTCTGTGAATTTTTCCGTAAGCCAGAAAAGTGCCAAGTTGGACAGCAAGGAAGGTGAGAATGTAAATTCAGACAGTCACAGTATGGGTGATAAAGACGAGGCTTTCTCACTCGGAGTTGAACAGGGTGCAACAAATGACAATATTATGTTGAAACTGTGTGCTGTCAGCAAGACACTGGAGAAAGTGATGGAGATGGTGGAAGAGCTGAAATCAGTAATTTTCACTCTACAAACTGAAAATGACAAATTGAAAACGGAGTTGAAAGGTCTGAGGGATGGAAGATCAGCTTGAAGATAAGATCAGTGAAGTGAAATTAACAGCAAAGCTAGCTGATTGCTGAAGTGAAGAGTTGCCTGCATATATCAGATGCTACAAACTCAGAATATTTTTGTGTCAGTGAAGATAGTCATGGCAGAGAGAGAGACAGCAGCAGACTGCGAAAACAAAGTGCTGGCTCTCTTCAAAGAGAAGCTGAAGATCAAGGTGGACCCCAGGGATATTGAGGCAGTACACCGGGGGGGTGGTCCCAAGAAGGGGGCCTCAGAGGCTGCAAAACGGCCACGGAGGATCATTGTATGGTTCATGTCCAGGTGAATGCACGATGAGTGCTCTGTGCTGGGAGAAATCTACAAGGAACCAAGGTCTTGATGGTGGAAGACTTGACACCCCGGGCCTAGGTTTTTTTGTTGTGTGTGACAAAGAATAACAACGAGTCTGTGACAGAGCCTGGACTAGAAATGGGAAAGTGCTCATGAAAACATTGACAGGGAAGATAGTCCAGGTGGGTTCGACTGCAGATCTTTCTAAGTGTATAACAGAGTGTGAAGAGAGACTGATATCGCCAAAGCCATCCACCGGTGGGAAGAGATAGGACTGTTTGAGCGGCAATCATTTTCATAGAGGTAAAAAGGCAGGCCAATAATGTCCATGTGTCTGAACTGTAAAGTATAAGATTATGGGAAAACAGTAAACCTAGGACACTTTAGCAGTTTAACAGTGTTGCCTAACACCAATATCATGTTGTCAGTGACATTTTCACTAATTCTAGGGTGTGGCTGCCAGTATTTAACTAAGAAGTGAAAACATAGTTCATTCATAGTTTTGGATTTCAGCATTAATTATATTTGTATGCAAATGGAATGGTTCTTCCATGTCTGTTTCAGGGGGATACCCTATGTGATTCTCTTGAATGGTTAATTTTGTTCATTTACTGATATATTGAGCTTAGTTTAAGACACTTAGGCAGTGCAGTGATTATTTGTTCTTTTTGCATGTTTTTCTTTATGGTTATGAAGTAACCGGAGTTGGCAGATCATGTGTTTGCTTACAATTTGTATGGAATCTTGACTACAAACGTGTGTAACCGAAACTGAAAACTGTATATATAATATTAATGGGGTACCTTTTGGTAGTGTGTGTGTGTGTGTGTGTGTGTGTGTGTAGGGTTATTGTTTTTCCTTTACTATTAGGATAAAGAACACCAACTACGGATGATGGTTCTTTAAATTGTTTTCATTAAGCAAACATATAAGGAGGAACAGCCGACCCCATTCCAACTGTGAACTTGCTACTATGATATTAGTAACCATAAGTTCCAAATGAGGTCATGAGAATTAGCGCTGTGATTTTGTACGGTTTGCACTTTTTGTACAATTTTGTAATTTTGTCTGGTTCTTCAATGCCTAAATTTAGTTTACTTTCAGTTTGTATGCAGGGGGTTGTCAGCAAAGTTCTGGCTTTTTGTCTCATCAGATTAGAGAGTGAGAATATTGGGAGTTAGGTAACCCTAGTTGGTCGCCTTTTGGCGACATCGGCGGTGAGCCACATTGTTGCCAAATGGCGACATCGGCGGCGTAAGGATTAAAATGAAGAAGCTCCTTCATACATTCCATACCTTGTACCACTCACAAATGAAGCATGTTCTTATAGAATGCTGGGACTTGCATGATGTGAGACACGAAACACTTTACAGCAGATTCCATGAAAACCCAGTTCAGAGGTGTCCCCCCTAATGTGATTTTTTATAAGTTCTGAAAGAGATCAACATTTTTCATCTGATATGAGATCTTGCAGAAGGAAGATTTTAACACTTTCACCGCCAGACATTCTATTTAGCATAAATTCCCATCGCCAGCCATTTTTTAAAAAAAGCTCTGATTTTATACCAGCATATGTGAAACACAGATGTCTCTGGAACTAAACAGCCAATTCTCATGCTATTTTTGGCTAAATGGAAGAGATACACTGTACTTTTTGTATTATAACATGTTAGTAATGGTTAGTCAACAGCAGTTTGTAATGTGTAGTAATTTCAAGTGCTGAAAAAATGCAAAATAAAAAAAACGAATGTTATGTTTTTCTCAACATAAAAAATGAAGAAAGCATGCCAACAAACTCTCAACAGGGGAGGAAAAATACTCCACTCATAATTGAAAACCAGAAAGTATGGTATATCCAACAGAAAAATGGAAGAAACAACCATAAATCCAATTACTCCAATACAGGGAACACACACACACACACACACACACACACACACACACATTCTTATGCCTAACTGGTACACATGTAAGAAAGAAAAAGGGGAACACACACACACACACACACACACACACTACACATACACACAAACACACACACACACACACACACACACACACACACACACACACATACACACGTCCCATTCACTCTCACTGTTGAAAGCAAAACTTTTTTTTTGAAAACAGAGTCATTCATGTGCCTCTTGGTCTCTCAACCCTTGAGAGCCATTCATAAATCCCATTCAAACACGTCTCTGCTTCTCACCTCTCACGTGTCAGTCGGTCACGCCCCCTTCAAACTGGATCAGCAAGTGTCGGCCCACAGCGAGTGTGTGAAGTTCATTGCGTAAAGTCTTAGTTCGCTCCCTGACATAGTCAGTCAACAGTCAGTCATTGTTGGCTGGCTCAACGCCAAAACACTGGGCATAAAGTGGTTAGTCTGCATCTAGTCTGATCTCTGGTCAGCTCTCCTCTCCCAACCACTTGGCCACGGTCCAACGCCTCACGTTGCAATAATTCGTTCAAGCCCTCACTATCGTATGTTTCCTCGTGACTATCTGGGTCTTCGTCTGTATTAGGACCAACTGACTGTCTGTTCAATATTCCCAACACTTGATCTGTGGTAAATGTACGGCAAGGTCGAGTACATAAAGTGCTTTGGTTGTGACGTCGTAGTGAATGGAAAAACAATCGGAATCAAGTCGATAAAAACACTTAACTGAAAAGTGTTCTGACAAAGCAAATGGCTGTGAGCATGGGCCAGACCATCCCCCAACTATGGCGTTTATTGCTGGTTTTTTATCTCATGAACTTAGATCGTGAGAGTATCAGGAGCTAGGTAACCCTAGTTGGTCGCCTTTCGGCGATGTTGGCGGTGAGCCACATTGTCGCAGAACGGCGATGTTGGCGGCATAAGGGTTAACAAAATCTCCAGTGTGTTTTAAGATGTGTTTTTAATGAGTTGTGTGTATGTTTTTTGTTTTTTTGTTTTGTTTTGATGTTAAAATGACTTGAGATTTTGACTTCGACATGGTGACAGCCCTGATATGGCCCTTCCTGTAAGCAACATTCTCTCTCTCCTCTCTCTCTCTCTCTCTCTCTCCTCTCTCTCTCTCTCTCTCTCTCTCTCCCGTCTTCCTCTCTCTCTCCCTCATGTATCTTGTACATAGCATGGCAGTGCCCATTCCTCTCAGGTCTCCACCACAATCTATTGTTTGGTCGATTTCTTTTAAATGGGATTGTGTTTTTGTGTTGCAGCCCAGCTCAAGGTTTTGGAGAAAGCACTCTTGAGACCCAGTCTTCCATTATCATTCATGAAGGTGAGTTTGTGTGCAAATCTGGAGTGGAGGGTACACATGTACTTCATATCTGTGTATGGTATTTTCACTAAAATGATTCTAATCATATCTGCTTCATCTCACTCAGGGGGTTGCAGCCTTGCTGTGTGGTTGCAGGGCTTGTGCGGTCCAGTGATCCTTTAGGTTCTGCTGTTGGGGGCATCAGTACTTAAATAAAAGGCTAGTGTGTTTTAAAATGCTTCTAAGCCTATGTTAGTCAAGTTTACTGACTGGCCTAAGCACAATGGGGTAAGAGTTGATGCCCCTGGAATGGTCTCCCATGTCAGACAGATTCGCGCAGTGGGTTGCAGTCCTACTGTGCTTGTGTGTGGTTCAGTGATCCCTCAAGCTCTGCTGACCGGCATCAATACTTGACTGGTTGGTTAGTTTTGTTAATGCTACTAGGCCTGTATAGCCAGGTTGCTGGCTGGCCTAAGCACTACATGATAGGAGTTGATGCCCCTGGTAAGGTCTGCCAAGTCAGAAAGGTTGAGGGTGAGAGCCCTGAAAAAATTGTATTCTGCTTTCTGATTTTTAGTGGACCTTTACTCTCTTTGTCTCTCCTTCAAGTCTTCTTTTCCACATTCTTTTTTTCTCAGATACTTGAGTCGCTGCTGTAAACAGCGGGGACGCCCATGCTACAGCAATCTGGTGATGGGCTGAGTGACTGATCTCAATTCAGTCGTAAGGTGCACTGTCTGGTGTTACGCAGGATGGTACCAGGCAGATGACGCTATACCATGGCCATTCGTGACAGCTCTTCTTGGGTGATCGTTTATTTCTGCCAGTATTAAAAAAAAAAACCTTCATGCCCACCAAAAACATTAAAATTGGAAAGAGATGAAAACTGGGCTCAGACCCCTTGAGGGACATGGAATTAGACACAGAAGTCTGGAAGATTCTAGGCATTTGGCCTTCTTTGCTGGTGATTCAATTGGCGGATGGCAAGCTGAGTCGCTTTGCTGTTGCAAAAGGGCTGAAAGGTCTCGCAGGCACGGAACTGAAACCAGTCAAGAGGTTGAGGGATGCTTGCCAGTTTGTGCATGTTGACTGAAAAGTGCACTAAGACAACTTGTTTAACCCTTTCACTGCCAGACATTCTATTTTGTATAAATCCCCATCGCCAGCCATTTTTCAGAAAATCTCTTATTTCATACCATCATGTGTAAAATGCGGATATCTCTGGAACTAAGCAACCAATTCTCATGCTGTATCTTTTGTCAACATAAAAGGCAGAAAGCATGCAATCAAACTCTGAACACAGATGCTCCAAAACAGACCAGAAAGTATGTTTTTGGGGAAATGGAGTTTTTTGGGGAATGAACTGTACTTTTGTTAAATTATAGAATGTTAGTAATGGTAAGACAACAACATTTCAAATTTTTGGTAATTTCCAGTGCAAAAAAAAAATGCAAAATAAAAAATTGAATGCTATCTTTAGTGTCAACATAAAAAAGAAGAAAGCATGCAATCAAACTCTGAACAAAGAAGGAAAAATGCTCCACTCACAAAATAAAGACCAGAAAGTATGTAATATCCAACAGAAATGAAAAAAAAAAACAGCAATAAATCAACATACCCCAAGAGCAGAAAAAGAGCTGAAAAAGTCCACAGGTTGAAAATCATCCTTGTTCACCAGCGCTCCTGAAACAACATTCAGAAGAATAATTAGTGATATGACTATTGAGGTTATGCAGAAAAGAAACCGCACACACACACCACACACACACACACACACACACACACACACATATGCACAGACACCACACACACACACACACACACACACACACACACACACATAACAAACTGCTTAGACTCCACTGGCACACACATGAAAGAAAGAAAAAGAGAAGGGAACACACACACACACACACACACACACACACATACACACACACTTATGCCCCACTTGTACACACATGAAGAAAGGAAAAGGGAACACACACACACCGCACACACACACACATGCGCGCGTGCGCACACACACACACACACACATGCACATACATCCCTTTCACTCTCACTGTTCAAAGCAATAGTTTCTATGACAACTGTCAATCACTTGCCTGTGGGTCTCTATAACCTGAAGATGAATTCTGATAGGTCTATGAGTGAGCTCACCACTCCAAACCGACTCTGCAGCAAACCTCTGACACGTGTCAGTCAGTCAGCCACGCCCCCTTCGCCAGCTGGGCTTGCAGTTCATTCATCATTATCTCGTGGCTGCTACTCACCCCCTATAAGGCCTCTCTCACTGAGTGACAGGCACACAAAAGTTGGCCCAGAGCCAGCAGCACTAAGCTTGTTCAAGGGCCTCTTATGTGTGTGCGTGTGTGACGCACTGATCACTGCTCAGCCAACTGGCACGCTTCCAACAGTCAGCCACTGTGATAATTCGGTCAGCCCCCCCACCCCTTTCAAGTAGCCAGATGTGTGCTGCTCACACTCTGGGTGTTCTTTATCTTATTCAGTATCAACTGACCGTCTTTTCAATATTTCTGGCACCTGATCTGTGGTAAAAGTACAGTGAGGCTGAGTACCAGAAGTTTCTTGGTTGTGACGTCATAGTGGATGGGAATAAATTGATAAAGAACACTTAACTGAACAGCACTCTGATGAAGCAAACTGGCTGTGAGCACAGGTCAGGAATCATCCACCTATGACATTTCTTTCTGGCTTTCTGTCTCATGAGATTAGAGAGTGAGAATCTCGGGAGTTAGGTAACCCCAGCTGGTCGCCAAACGGCGCCTTTGGCGGTCACACACACCGTCGCCAAACAGCGCCTTTGGCGGTGAAAGGGTTAAAGTCAGCGAGTCTTGTGGATTGTCCAATCTGGGTATCCCCACACATAACTCTCAACTCTTCAAAGGGTGTCATTTGATGCCAAGGGTTTTTTGGGATATCCGAGGAGAGATAAAGGGTGAGTTGGCTGATCAGGGAGTTGTAGAGATCAGGAGGGTGATGTTCCGCAAAGTTGAAGAGAGAAAACCGACCAAGACTGTTCCTCACCTTTGCAAAACCGACTCTTCTGGAGTCCATAAAAGGGGATACCTGAGAGTGAAAGCAGCCCTGTATATACCATTCCCATTGAGGTGCTTTAGGTGTCAAAGATTTGGTCATGTCAAGCAGAAATGTCCAGGATAAGAGATGTGTGCCACCTGTAGCAATGCAGTTCATGAGGGTGGATGCAAATTCACGAAATGCGTGAACTGTGATGGTGACCAACCATCTTCCTCAGAAGACTGCTCTGTTTGGCGAATGGAGAGCAAAATTCAGCATGTTGAAATGGGAAAAAGATTTCATTCTTTGACGCGTAACAGTTGGTGCAAGAACAGAAGGGTACCCCACTCCTTTTTTCGACTGTGGTGAAAAAAACACTTGCTCGGAAGCTTGAATACGGACAGACCCAAGTGGTCTCAAGCCATTGAAATCTTCCGGCTCCTGAAACATTGCAAAGAAAAACTGCCATCGGTGGGGGCCATAAACCCACCAAAGTGTGTCCACTAAGCCTGCAGCTGTGTGGGCTGCCCAAGTTTTGTTTGACATTCATAATTAGCTTTTTAGACATCCCCCAGAGAGTTCTGTCCAGACCCTTCTTAAAGTCTACAACCATATCTGGACCTCAAGAGTACTTTTTACCGTTCTGGCTAAAAGCCTTGATGATTCCCATCCTGCAAAAGACCTTACTACCTCTTTGAAATCGTCCAAGAGCTCTGACCAGGTGTTTCTGCAAGCTAATGGAAAAAATGGTCAACTCCCATCTGAAAAACCAATGCCCTTTTGGCCAGTGAACAGTGCGGATTTCAAGTGCCACTCAACCATTGATGATTTAGTCCATCTGGAAACCATCATCCACAACTCCTTCATTAATTAGCTACATGTGTTTGCTATCTTAACAGGAATTCTTACGATCATCATGAACTTGATTTTTGTGGTCATCTGCCTTTATTTATTCGAAACTTTCAGGCTTATTGGCAGTTGCAAGTCCATATTGACACCACACTGTCTGACATCCATGGCAGGAGTTGGGTGTACCTCAAGGGAGCATTCTTTCTCCTGCTGTCTTCAGTATCAAAATTAACGACATTGTCCATTCAGTAAACCAGGGCTCTTGAGTCCTCTCTGTCGGTCTGTTGTCTTCTCGCTGTATGCAGTTGGAGCCTCTTACGCCAGTGCACAGCGTCAGTTTCAGCTTTGTGTGAATAAGATTCAGCAGTGAGCTGAGGAAAACGGGTTTACCTTTTCAAACACCAAAACACAGTCAATCCATTTTCACAATTTTCATCAGTTCTTGCTGATCCGGAAATTCGTCTGGACAAATCCACCATTCCAATTGTGAAAGAAGTCTAATTTCTGAGTACTGTTTTTGATCAAAAACTGAACTTTAAAAGTCACACCCAACACTTAAAATCTGCATGTCAGAAAGCACTTGAACATTTTGAGAGTTACGGGACACACAGATTGGGGCACTGACAAGAAAACTCTCCTCCATCTTTACAGGTCTCTGATCGGCTCCAAACTGGACTATGGGTGTGTAGTGTATGGCTCGGCCAGACCTTCCTACCTGAAAATTCTAGAGCCTGTCCACCATCGAGGGTTTTGATTGTGTCTGGGTGCATTCCGCAACACCACTGTTTAGAGCCTGTATGCTGAGGCTGGAGAACCGTCCCTCTCAACCCGTCGACTGAAACTTGCCTTGAACTACTGTTTGAATCTCTCTTCTGAAACCCAAAACTCTGCACACAGCTATGTTTTTGACCCCAAGTTCCAAAAGAATTTGATGACAACCCTAGTTCCATTCCACCCTTCGGAATTCATATTCTTCCCTATTTGAACAAAGCAGAGGGGGCTGGAATAGCCCAGTGGTAGAGCGCCAGACTTGTGATCCTGGGTTGCAGGTTTGAATCTCTGCAGGGCCATTTTGGTACAAGGGGATTTTTCCCTCACAGTTAACATTGGTTCTGACTCCATTTCCCATACAGTCCTTGAATGAGATTATAACACGAGGTTGTGTATGCGAACGCTCTCATAACATCTTGCACACAAGTAAAAACTCATCACCAACTTTTGGAAGAGAAGGCCAGATTGGTATGGATGACATGTTACATATAGCATGTACCTTCCTTGAAGTTGGAGTATGGCTGCCTTAATGGCGGCATAAAAATGGTCATACACGCAAAACTCCACTCCCTTTGTTGGATAGATGGGATTAATACTTGCCTGTCCGCACAGGGAGTGCCCGCAGGAGTATCAGCTTCCGTACGCAGAAGAAGAAGAAGAAGAAGAAAACAGATATAGACCTTGGAGTAGTTTGTGATTTATCCAAGTATCCTGATGACCCACCATGGACTTCCTTCACTCCAGAGATCTGGTTTGATTTTGCCATGTACCATAAAGATTCCATTACTTCCTTGGCATCCAAGTCCCTTTTTGTGGAACTGAGATCGAAGTTTCTATCCTTCAAACACAAATTTCACAGACGTTTCCAAATCTTGAGGAGGGAGTTGCCTCTGCTGTGTTTTGTGCAGCGGATCTCCCTCAGAGATGTTCTGAACACAATCACACTGACAGTTCTGACTACACTGCTGAGTTGACAGCCTTGGTCCAGCTCTTGAAATGGTCTATAAGTCAGAACATAAATATTTCCTCCTCTTGTCAAACTCCCTTTCTGCTTTGGAGGCCATTGCTGGCCGTAACCACAAGCACCCTCAACTGCTGAAAGTATTAGAATCGCATACCTCTCCAATCAGTTGGATACAACATGGTTTTTGCTTGGGTTCCCAGCCATGTGGGCATTTAAGGCAGTGAGGTGGTCCATCAACTTGCCAAGAGTGCCACAAAGAAAGAGTTGAGCAGATTTTCAATTCCTCACTCTGACCTGAATCCCAAAACACAGGTTTATGTCAAAGACCTCTGGCAAGAGGAATGGAACTCGCAGACCGATAACAAACTGTTAAAAAACCATCCAAACCTGAAAGAGTTTTTACCATGTTCCCAAGGCGGCCGTAATTCAACACACTCTTGTGCAGTTTTTGTATACAGGCCACTTCTTTTACACCCTTGGGCTTTGCTGGCGGGGGCATCAATACTTGAGATAGGCTAGTTTTTTAAAATGCTTTAGGCCTGATAAGTTGCTGTCTGGCCTAAAGCACAACGTGGTAAGGAGTTGATGCCCCTGGTAGGGCCTCCCATGTCAGATAGGCTAAGGGTGTGGATCCTGACTAATAGTAACCCGCCTTTCTCTTTTCTTGTTTTCTGCCTTTCTTATTTGGCTCTTTTCTGTCTTCGTTTCCCCTTCAAGTCTTCTTTTCCCACACTCTTTTTCTCTCTGTGGTCTTCTTAAGATCAGCCGTGTTTGCCGTGCGGTGCGACCTGTGACGGAGGGGATTGAGATCCTGGTGATTGAGAGGGCCAGCGCCCTCAACACATCACTTTGGCTCGGACCTCTCCTAGACAGGAGGTACACTCTGGCCCAGGTGCATTAATCGGCTCCCCCTTATTGGGGCTGGGTCAAAACAGGCAGTTCTCCGGCTGGTCAAGTTAACCTCTGCAGTGCTCAGCTCTCTGCTCCTGGGAGTTGAGCATGATCAGGGGGGATAGAGATAGTGGCGTTCTGTTTGTATATATCTCTCCTGAAGCCTGGAAGGGGTCAGGACAGTGATTTCTTGGCCCTGGCCCCTTTGTTGGACTCCATGGTGGGGTGGGTAAACGTGAGACGAAATTTATACACGTAAAACATGCTTCTTCATCTAAAATCATTCCTCCCAAAAAGAAGAGGAAGGCAGTGGGCCCAATTTGCAGACATTTGGATTCAGATAGTGACTCAGATATGGAGACGAGAGAGAGGACATGTTTTTGGGCTTGTGATTGAAGGGACAGAGCAGGAAAAGCCTATTTCCGGTCGGAGTCCTTTTGCAATTCAGAAGGGCTTCCAAGGTCTAGCAGGTGACCCTCAGTTGGTGAAAAGGCTACGGAACGGCTCATTCCTCATCCAGTGCAGATCAAAGAAGCAATCAGAACAGCTGCTGAGGGCAACAAGGCTCGTGGACAGAGAAATCCAGGTGACTCCCCATAAGCAGTTAAATTCGTCCAAAGGAGTTATTCGGTGCCCGGATTTGAAAGGTGTCTCAGAAGTGGAGATCAAGACAGAACTGGCATCCCAAGGTGTGATGGAGGTGCACAGGGTGACAGTCTGTAAAGGTGCAGAAAGAGTGCCCACCAACACCCTCTTTCTGACATTCTGGAACCCTTTGTTACCTCCGGTCATTAAAGTAGGATCAACTGTATGTTCCAACCCCGATGAGGTGTTTCAAATGCCAGAGTTTGGACATGTCAGAGACCGCAGTTCTAGGGAGGAGGTGTGTGGTGTTTGTTGCAAGGCAACCCATGATGGGCCGTGTAAAGACCAGGCTCATTGTGTGAACTGCGATGGCGACCACCCCTCCTCTTCATGCAACTGTCCTGTTTGGATCCAGGAGTCCAACATCCAGAAAGTGAAAACAGAAAAGAAAAATCTCGTTTTTTGAGGCACGTAAACAGGTTGTTTGTAGCCAGACATCAACAGTGTCTTCATATACTTTGGCAATAAGAAAGTTTCAACCCGTTGAGTCTGCTGCCAGACTGATGAGTTTATTTTCACGAAAACGTTGCAAGCAAAATGTTAACTCTTTCACCGCCAGACATTCTATTTTGCATAAATCCCCATCGCCAGCCATTTTTCAAAAAAAGCTCTTATTGTATACCAGCATATGTGAAACGTGGGATATCTCTGGAACTAAACAACAATTCTCATGCTATTTTTTTGTAAAATGGAGGAGATACACTGTACTTTTATTATATCATAACATGTTAGTAATGGTAAGTCAACAACAATTTCAATTTTTTAGTGATTTCAAGTGCAAAAAAAAATGCAAAATAAAAAAAAAAGAATGTTATGTTTTCTTCTAAGCGTAAAAAATAAAGAAAGAATGCCAACAAACTCTCAACAGGGGAGGAAAAATACTCCACTCTTAACTGAAGACCAGAAAGTATGGTATTTCCAACAGAGAAGTGCATGAAACAGCCACAAATACAACTACTCCAATAGCAGGGAACACACACACGCACACACACACACACACACACACACACACACACACACACACACACACACACACACACACACACATTTTTATGCCTAACTGGTACACATGTAAGAAAGAAAAAGGGAGCACACACACACACACACACACACACACACACACACACACACGTCCCTTTCACTCTCAACAGTAATATATATATATGTATATATTTTTTTTATGAACACAAAGTCATTCATGTGCCTGTTGGTCTCTGAACCCTTGCCATTCAGTTGATCTATATAATCAGCTGTACACTCACTCGAAATGTGTCTGTGCTACTCGCCTCTCACGTGTCAGTTGGCCACGCCCCCTTCAACCTCGACCAGCAAGAGTCGGCCCAAAGCGTGTGTGTGAAGTTCGTTGCCTAAAGTCTTAGTTCGCTCCCTCACATAGAGATAGTGAACAGTCAGTCAGTGCTGGCTGGCTCAACGCAAAAACACTGGGGCACACGCGGTAGGGTATTAAGTGGGCATCTTATCAGCCTCTCATAACAATTTGGCCACGGTCCAACGCTTCACGTTGGAATAATTCGGTCAAGCCTCACTATCGTTCTTTACTCGTGACTGTCTGGGTCTTCTTCATCTGTATTAGGAACAACCGACCGTCTATTCAATATTCCCAGCACTTGATCTGTGGTAAATGTACGGCAAGGTCGAGTACGTAAAGTGCTTGGTGGTGACGTCATAGTGAATGGAAAAAACAATCGGAATAAAGTCAATAAAACACTGAACTGAATAATGTTCTGACAAAGCAAATGGCTGTGAGCATGGGCCAGACCATCCCCCAACTATGACGTTTGTTGCTGGCTTTTTATCTCATGAACTAGGATCGTGAGAGTATCGGGAGTTAGGTCACCCTACTTTGTCTCCAAAAGGCGCCCTTGGCGCTCTGCCAAGATGTCGCCAAAAGGCACCCTTGGTGGTGAAAGGGTTAAACTCTGGTGGAAGCAGAGCCACCACCTCCCAATCCAAGTGGGTGTCCTGGTGTAGGCAAAAAATCCGCCACCCCTCAGACTGCCCAGCAGTCTACTCCATCTGCTGCTGGGCAGATTAAAAAGCCAACCCTCCCGCCTCGAACTTCTGTGAGCAGTGCCCGTGCGGGCAAGGGAGTTCAACCGAGTGTGGAGATGGTGGAGATGAGAAAGAAACCTTCACCATCTCCCAAATCCAGGCCTTCTTCACCTGTGGGCAAGTCTGCCAGCAGGTCTGAAGACCCAAACAGTCCAGTCCAACTTACCAATAAATTTGCTCCACTGAATGCAGACGATGACTCGGAGATGACCTGATTTCTCTCCTATTCATCCTCTGCACCATGGACAGTACAATAATCCATTGGAATATCTGTGGCTTACATTCAGACTTTGAGGAGCTGCAGCTTCTGTGTCGAACATTAAAACCTTACATCGTAGCTCTTCAAGAAACTAAAATTCAAAGCCAGAAGACCTTCACTCTTTCTGGCTTTAATGTTTCTTTCTAAGCCTGCACAACCATCCACATTGGGACTATCGGGCTGTGTTGCCCTTCTTTTACATAAAACTTTGCTGTTTAGTCCTGTCGCTGGCTACCCCCCTTCAGGCTGTAGCTGCAAGAGTCACTCTCCACAAGACTATTACAGTTTGCTCACTCTGTCTGCCACCTTCTGTCCCAGTTTGTCGTCAGGACTTTGTCAGTCTGATTGAGAGAGCTTCCGCTGCCTTTTTTGCTGTTGGGTGATTTCAGTGGACATGGCCTCCTTTGGGGTAGTATGAATTCGTCATCCAGAGGTCTGCTTCTTGAAGATGTCCTTTCCGACTTTGATTTGTCATGTCTGAACGATGGAACTCCAACTTACTTCCACTCTAGATTTGTCGATTTGTGACCCCTCGCTGGTCCTGGTGGTCTGTCCATGACAATCTGCACGGAAGTGATCTTTTTTCCTGTTCTATTAAAACCCATACTAACTGAAAACACCACTGTCTCACAACATCTTAATCATAAGAAGGCAAACTGGAATATTTTTGCAACCAATATTTCAAAGGAATTCCAGGAAATTGATTTTCTGCAGAGTCCAGACCCTGCAGAATCTCTGACCAATACTGTAATAAACTGTGCTAAAAACCTGTATTCCAGTGTCTTCCGACAAACTCCAACTGCCCCAAACACCCTGGTTTAATTCTGATTGCTAACAAATCTCAAAAGTATGCAAACGGGCTCAGCGTCGGGTATACCAACGACCTTCAGTCCCAACGCTCGAGCCCATCAGAAACTCCATGCCAAATCGAGACACACTTTCAAAATCAGTAAACGTCAGTCTTGGAGAAACTTCTGCTCCGGGCTGATATCAAAAACTTCAAAGAAAAAAGTTTGGAACATCATCAGAAAAATCAAAGGGAAGAACACCAACCCTCTATTCGTCACCTGAAACTTGCTGATGCTCTGATCACTGACAAACAAGCTGTTGCCAATCTGTTGGCCTCCACCATCCAACAGAACTCCTCATCTTCAAATAAATCTGCAGCCTTTTTAAGAAACAAGCAAATCAGAGAGAAATCTTCATACAGTTTCACATCAGACAACTCTGAAGCTTACAATCTTCCTTTTTCGATCAATGAACTAAAATCAGCTTTGCAAACCTGCAATGATTCTGCCCCAGGTGTGGATGACATTCAATATCAGGTTTTGAAACACCTTCCAGAAAGCTGTCTCCAGACCCTTCTTAAAGTCTATAACTATATCTGGACCACAGGGTGCTTCCGCCCTCCTGGCGGAAAGCCCTGATCATTCCAATCCCAAAGCCTGGAAAGGACCCTACCACCCATCAAACTATCGCCCAATAGCTCTGACCAGCTGCCTCTGTAAGCTGATGTAAAAGATGGTCAACTCCCGTCTGATGTGGAAGCTGGAAACCAATGGCCTTTTGGCCAGTGAACAGTGCGGGTTCCGCAAGTACCACTCGCCAGTTGACCATTTAGTCCGTCTGGAAACTACCATCCGCAACGCCTTTGTCAGTAAGCAGCATGTGATCGCTATCTTTTTTTGACCTAGAAAAAGTGTATGACACCACGTGGAAATCAGGAATTCTTATGGATTTGCATAAACTTAGTTTTGTGGTTATCTGGCTCTGTTTATCGAAAACTCTCTGGCTGATCGACAGTTCCAGGTGTTGTGTTGGCACCACACTCTCGGACATCCATGGGCAGGAGTCCTTCCCTTTTCAGCATTAAAATCAACGACATTGTGAAATCGGTAGGCCAGGGCTCTGAGTCGTCTCAGTTTGTTGACGACTTCGCGCTGTACGCAGTTAGAGCTTCTTATGCAGCGTGCAGCGTCGACTCCGACTTTGGGGTCAACAAGATTTAACAGTGGGCCGATGAAAACGGTTTTACCTTCTCGCGTACCAAAACCCAGTCAGTCCATTTTCACAATTTTCGTCAGTTTTTTGCTGATCCTGAAATCCTTCTGGATAAGTCTACCGTTCCAGCTGTTAAGGAAGCCAAATTTCTGGGGTTATTTATTTATTTTTTTTTATCAAAAAACTCAACTTTCTCAGCCACATTTAAAACCTCAAAACTTCTTGCCAGAAAGCTCAGAGTGTTCTACTGGTTGTAGCACACACTGATTGGGGCGCTGATAAGAAAACTTTAAAAGCCACGATTTTGAAATTGGGAACAGATTAATTCATTATCTCTTGTTCCAACGTACATTGAAATTTCATTGGGATCGAATGAACGGTTGTTGATTTTACAGACAATTAAACAGAGGATGGGTCGAAATCAAAGTTCGCAAAATCTGTTCAGTTCACAAAATCATTTCAATAGTGGGTGTGGCCACCGCCATTGGCGAGACATTCCACGCAGCGACTCCTCATCGAGTTGACCAGTGTTCTGATGACCCTCTGAGGGATTCTCTGCCATTCCAGTTGCAGCATTTGGAAGAGATCCTGGCGGTCTCTGGGAGGTGGATGGTTCTCCTTCACACGTCTCCCCAACTCATCCCACATATGCTCGATGGGATTGAGGTCGGGACTATACGCCGGGAAGATCATCCTGTTGATGCCGGCCTGCACAATGAAGTTTTCGGCCACCCGGGCCCTATGTGGCCGAGCATTGTCGTCTGGAAGACTGCCATGGGTCCTATCCGTTGCATGGTCGGAACAACGAAAGGCGCCAGGATTTCATCCCGATAGCGGATGCCTGTGAGGTTTCCATCAATATGGTAGAGTGGTGTCTTGTGGTGGAGGCTGAAGGCACCCCCCATACCATAACAGATCCTCCCCCAAAGGCCCTGGTCTGGCGAACAGCTGCATCAATGTAACGTTCACCAACACGCCTCCAAACTCTAGTTCGGCCGTCATTGTGTTCAAGACTAAACCCGCGACTCTCATCTGAAAAGAGAGGACCTGGGACCACTGTTGTTGGTTCCATCTCACATGACGATGGCAGAAAGCTCGGCGAGCCAGCCTATGGGCTGCTAGCAGTCGTGGTCGAACAGCTGGGCGACGTGATCTGAGGCCGAAGTGGTGAAGACGGTTTCGTATGGCTTGACGGCTGAGGATGGTGTTATTTGCCATACGAAGCTGCCTTTGGATGCTGGTGGAAGTGGTATCCCGCTGCAATAGGGCCTGCCTCTCGATGAAACGATCTTCTCTGGGAGTAGTCTGCCTAGGCCGACCTGACCGTGGCCTCTCTTCAACGCTGTTGGTCGCCCTAAAACGCTGATTCAGTCTAACAATAACTGAATGATGCACACCAAGTCGTCGCGCCACTTCAGCCTTTGCAATGCCATCTTGTATCCACGCGCAATCGCCCTGGTTTTTTGTCAAAGGTGTGCTAAGTTTTTCTTCGTGGTGGCATGGTGAGAAAAGGGCTGACAGTAACCAACCCCGCGCTTAAACAGCCAAAAGAAGGGGCATAAAACTCACTTGAGAGACTGCTCTTGCACGGGAAAAAAGAATTTTTCATTTTACACATCTTGTGTCGCCAGCAAGCTTGATGCAAAACAGGCACAGTTAACGCAACTTTGCACTTTTTATCCCGCGCGGTAACGAGGTCACCAAGACCCCCGTGCGCACTACCAGTTGACACAGGCTGGATTACACACTGCTGTGTGAGATTCCATCATTATACTGTTAGAACATATTCCTTCGGATGCTTCTGCTTACTCTGCTGAACTTACAGCTCTGGTTCTGGCACTGAGGATAATCTCACAGTCTAAGAAGAGGGACTTTCTGGTTCTGTCAGATTCACTGTCAGCTTTGGAGGCCATAGCTGGCCGCAACCTTCAGCAAAAGTGGAGGGTTACAACATTATTCCGGCTTGAGGTTCCTGGTCATGTTGGCATCGGAGAGAACGAAATGGTTGATCGCTTGGCCAAGAATGCCACAAGAGGGAAACTGTCCAATATACATCCCCTGCTCAGATCTGAAACCCAAAATTACCGATTATGTCAGAGACCTGGCAGGAGGATTGGAATACACAGACGGATAAACAACTCTTTCAGATCCGTCCAAACCTTAAGGAGTTCCTCTCATCTTCGTCTGGTGGTCGTAAAGAAGAAACAGTTCTGTGTCTGCTGCACACCGGCATTCGTATTTTTACCCATTCCTACCTTTTAAAGAGTGAAGAAGCTCCGTGGGTGCTTTCCATGTCATGTGCCACTCACAATGAAACATATTCTTTTATAGTGTTGGGGATTGCACGATGTGAGACACAAACATTTTACCGCAGAGTCCATGAAAATCCTGTTCAGAGATGTCCCACCTGATGTGATCTTTGGTTTTTTGAGAGAGATTAACATTTTTCATCTGATTTAAGATTTTATGGATGAAAGATCTTTAACGAAGTTTCTGGTGCGTTTCTAGAAGTCTAAGAGATGTATGAAAGTTTTTTTTTTTTTAATGACTTTTGAGTTGATTTTAATGTGGTGACAGCCCTTTGCGGTCGGCTGGACTATAAGCAACATTATCTTATCTGTCTTTCTGACCCTTTCTTCAAGTCTTTTTTCTCTTTGTCTGTCTCTTGGGTCTCTGTCTCTCTTGCGTGATTGACTTTATTCTGTTTGACTTTGTAGACACTTGGTATGTTTTACAGAGGCAATACAGCCCCCACTGCCCAGCAGTTTTGACCTAAATCTCACCAAAGTCAATGAAGAGGATGGAGAGAGTACGCTTATTGCTAGACGGGTAAGTGAGTATGTTTCCCTCTGCATGCATCTTGGGATTCATTCAGGTTAATCTGACATACAGTCCTATTCAGTGCCAGTGTTTGTGTGTCTTTGGCTGCTAACAATGTACCCAGTAGTCGGGAAGATTTTATGGTTGCTACATATGAGCCTGTGCCAGAAGGTGGACTCAGAAATGGGACAAAAGAGCAGTTAAAAAAAGTTCTACTTTCACTCATCTTTTTTGCCAGAATGGCAAGCATAATATATCTATTTTGTGAAGTAGTATGTAAAATGATAGATATAACAGTTTCGGAGTAATGCTATGGAGAGAAGTCAGCCAAGTGGTGTGTCACGGATGTGACAGTGGACATGACATTTTTCATTTTAAAATAAAAGCAGTGTTCTGCACAAGTTTTCACTTTATTAATATTGGAAGAGTTTGAGGGGAGCTTTGAAGACTAGTAATTAACAGTAGTTCAATATTGCAGGAACATTTAAGAAATCAAACCTGTTTCCTGTCCCATGTCACATCCCTGTCATAACAAGTTGAAAAAGTGTTGCAGTATCAAAGAAATCAACATAATAAATGAATGTTTACACTGTTTATTAATGACTCGGACCATTGTAATCTAGAAAGGAAAAGTAGCTGTTGTTGTCATGTCTTTTGCCCTTGGTGCCCACAGTGCATGTCATGGATGTGATATCAACACCTGAGGACATAAATGTAGTACCCTCACATTCCTAATATAATTAGCAATGGAATTGTAAGCTTGTAAATTTGCTAATACAAAATCAATAGATATATAGCTTGAAACATACCCTTTCTTTGATTATAAACTTGGTCCTTGGAAGCAGTGCGAGTCACGGATGTGATTTCCTGGCTATGGACATAGTACAAAAATCAGAAAGCCATAAAAAATCTCAAAACAAGACAAATTTTGCCTTGGTCATCTAAATAAATGATCAGTATGTATCTGTTGCAATGATTTAAGCAGAAACTGTCTTTTTTGTGCTTTCTACACAGGATTTGTCTCAGAGACGAAGAGGAAAGAGGATTTTAAGAACAGACTATTACACATTGAAGCATGAGACAGGAAGTCCAGGCTAGAATGTGATTTCCTTCTTCCGGTAGCCATTTTCTACCGTCGTCTGAAAAAAACCAGGCGCTGAGTCAGATGCGTGCTCGGAAGTGTTCCTTCCGGGTAGTGTTACATATACTGTATGTCCTTAAAAGTTTGATAGTGGAAATGCGGTTTTTTTTTTCAAACCATGGCTTTACTTGATTTCTTCTTGTTCTGCCGTTCTACTATTAACTGAGCTTTCGTGATCGAGGATGAGATACTGTGATTCTTAGAATTACGGCATAAGGACTAATTGAAAGTGCTGTGGGTGATGAAGATTAGAGTGACGTAGATTTCGCGATTCTTGGGGGAGTGAGTCTTAAGGTAGATGTTAGAACCCGATTCGGAGAGCAAAGTCTCCTGAAGAAGAAGATTTTTTTTTTTTCCCACCCCCGGAGTAAATGGCTTCAGTGACCATTCGTCAACACTTTACAATTATAAGCGACATATATATTCGTAGGTAAATGGTAAACAATAATCGGAGTCTCATCATTGCATCATGCTGGGTCCGGGTCCTCGCTGGCGGGTAAATTAGGTGTTTTTATGGAGGAACATGTTTTCAAATGACGGAGTCTGATCCTCGAGCGTGCGGGGCCAGGGATGGTTGGTGGTGGGTGTCTAAGATCGGATAAGTGCATACTGAAGAGGGGTTAAGAAAGAGCAATGCAGGGAGTGGGTAAGGGGTTAGCCGATAGCCTGAGATGCATATCAGTGTAGGAAAAAACACTACAGAAATAACTGCAGATTAGGGCGGCGCAATCAGAGACCAGTCTGAGGTGATCATAGCTGACAGACAGCATGGCACACACTTAATGCGTTATAATGAAGCGGTCTTCATACCAGCAGCAGGCAAGTGAAGAACGGTGCCCGTTGCCTCTCGCAACCCAAACCTTCATTCAATTAATTTGGGTTTATCCTCCGCAAAAACAACATCGGTTACAGGGAACAATAGATATTCAAGGTGTGTAGTCTACGGTAAGGCCGGATCCAGGGCCTGGGTGGAGTTGCAACCACGGGTCGCAAAAGTGAATGACCAAAAAAAACTTAGCCATTTCCTCCTCTAAAGAGCAAGATATGGAAGATCTTGCCAAGAGAGTTACGGACAGCTCGTTCTGGGAGACATTACTACAACATGGAGGATCTGGAACATACAGAAATCAAGTAACTGAAGAGCTAGTACCAGATATGCGGCACAATAGAAATGTGTTTTCTTTGGTCCTCTGTTCTTATTTAGCTGTTCGACTGCGCCAACCGACTACTGATAATGCACCATCATATATGTGATTCATTGTTGTGAACCGATACATCGACCCTATCTATTTTTCCCCTGCCTGACTTCTCTTCATTACCCCAGACCTTGCTGTTCGAACAAGCTCCAGTACTGGTCACATTGTCTCCTTTCTTTGCACTGACCTCCATTTCTTGGGTGTTTCCTGCTTTTATTTTCTTATATTCCAGGCCCCCACCTTCTTTTTTCTCTTTCCCCATTTTACGACGTGAGCTTCTAGTTCTTCGCATAGCTGTCGCTCTCATGATATTCTTACTACATGTCAGTCATGCGTTCTGGCCTGGTTGTTCTTTGTGCCTTTGATCCCCCACATCGCTCTCTGGGCGCACCCCATCGTTTTTCGACCTGTCACGACAGTTCCCATGCACAGTGTCTTGGTTGACTCGCCGAATTCCACGGCCAGTGCTCGTGATCCTCTTGTCGCGACGACGATTTGCCCGGCCCTTGTCGAACCTCTCACCGCTGCTGTGTTAGATCCCATTCCCAAGTCTGCCCGTCGCTGTCTCCCCGTTTGGCCTTTATATCTCCGATTTGCCCGCAGCTTTCGTATTTTAGTCTACCCTTATCATACCAGCTATTGATTAGGTAGTTTGCCTGTTTTTTTCATTGATTCGACCTCCTCTATTCCCTCCTTTTTCCACCTAGTCTGGTCTTTCGTATCCCTACTCTCTCATATTCTTTTTCCTATTGCTCAGTATAATAGTGGGACGTGCACCGCACTCCTAATTGTGCCGCTCTGCTGTTGTCCTTTTTGTTGTGTCCAGTGACTGTGTCTGCGTGTTTCTCCTGTGGGTCGTGTGGTATTTACTACCGCGTGGATTCGTTCCTACTCTTACTTTTACGTTGTGTCATCGTCCTCCTATGCATCACGTGTATTGTATTTTGTAACGCTATTGTGTGTCCCATATGTTGATGTGCCGCCGGAGGGGGGGGGCACGCCGTTACTTTCGCCGTCTCTCTACACTTTTTATTACACGCTTCAAGACCATTAGTCTATGTATCGCAACTAGCATTTTAGACTGAGAGCCCGTCCCATGCTTAGCCATGTTATGCCTTACCCCGGAGCTGACAGTCTTTTTGTGGCCGAAGCCAGCTCGGTATTGTCGCCTACTCCAAGCGCATCGCGTGAGCCTTATCACCTATGTTTCAGCCTAGAAGAAAAATGCCGGTGCGCGTCAGTCCCTCCCCGCTTCCTCCTATTTTTGTGCTCTCGCCGGTCTTTCGACTCTATAAGACATGTTGGATACACTGGTTTGTGCTCTGTTCTACCAGCAGTCTAAGACGTTGCCCTACTTTTGTGCGCAAGGATGCAGCTTTGGTGTGCTTTCTTATAGGTCTCGTTATAGGATGCGCAAAGCAGCTCTGCCTCTACTTTGCTCTTAACTTTTTCAATTCTCTATCACGTTATACACACACTATGGTTGGCGTGTTGACTATTATTTTGTCATAAGTTGTCTGTGATCGCAAAGTGACGATGCTCTAGTGTATTATGTTTTACGCCATTGCCAGACCATCAGATCCTTCACACTTGGAAGTCGAACTGATCCCAGACTCCTGTTTTTTTTTTATGTTTTTTTCTCTCTAAGCCAGCATCCAGAAATTGCACCAAAGCATCATTCCCCCATTTCTACTCACTGTTTTCTTCCCCCCTCCTCTCCCCCTCCTTCCCTTCTGTTCTCCTTCCTGCTGACCCACCCCGCTCTCCACCGTTTTGGTTTCTCATATAACGTTTTCCCTCTCTTTATTTTTTCACCATACAAGTGGGACAGAATCCGGTGTCTACCATTATTTTTTACGGTGTGTGTCTCTACTGTCTCTGCACGTTAGTTTGTCAACTCTCGCGCTTTCCCATCGGTAAACTTACTTCGACGATAAACACATGGCTGGTCGTTCACGGCCGCCATCTTTCTTTCATTGTTATCATTCTTTCCGCCATCTTGCCATAACCCTGTGTACATCTGCTTTACATTATGTACCTGGGTTTAGCGGTGACGGAGGGGACTCCACCTACGTGGTTGATGATCATGTGTAAATAGTACAGGTTTTGTGAACCCGATGTTATCTCGCGATTCTAACAGTACTCATTATTAATGTCACTAGTACGGGTCCATCGAGTCTACGATTCAATTTCTTGATCCCTTGCTTTTTATCATTGTACAGTAGCAGGTCGATTGAGATTCTCTCGACCTAACAGTAGCTGCATTATCAGTATTACTTAGTCCGAGTAGATCGAGGTTTTCCATTCGATTTCTTGATCCCCCATTACTCCTATCAAGTTCTGTATGATCTCTCAATCTACATTATCGGTGCTGTATTCATCCAGTGCTGTAGCACAAGGACGATCGAGTTATTTGCGATCTCTCGACTGACCCACCTTGTCTCCACTTTGTGGCTATGTGTGCTCCGTGTTAGCTCTGCACCATAGCCCCAACATGGTTGAAGGGCAATGACAGGTCGAGCCACTTTGGTGTTCAGGAGTTGCTCATTGTGCCCCGCAAGGAACCGGCGTGCTGATTCTTCAGAGCAATCCGTTCTTGCTATGGAAGAACGTACGGCCAGTGTAGAGGGGACACGCGACCATTAGTTTTGATACCCTCCCTACCCAGACCGGCGGACACACGATTACTGGGTCAAAAGGCCATACAGCTAAAAAGCGGACTACCATTTTCTAAAAGCCTGTTGTTTTAACATTCCAGCATAAACTAAAGGCAAGGTCCCCTAAAAGGCAAGCCCGTTCCAAGAATTCTGATAAAATTCTTCCTCTTTTCCCTGCCAGCTTGCCTTCTTTACCTTCAGACGCACGTGAGACCTCTTACTATCATGCTGCATCACACGACCCTCAGCCCCCTGGAAATTTTGCCAGGCCGCGGACGTACCAAGCACGGGTGATGGGATGCGTTCGGAGTCACCCAGACCGTTACTCACAAACATGAGCCTTGTGTCGTTAGCCTCCCCCCACTAACGCAATGCAGTCTCAGTATGCTCTCCCCCCAACCGTACCCCGAGTGCAGCGCCCCATTCAGGCACAAGGAGCGTCAACACTCTGGTGGAGGAGTTATGGCCAGTGCTTTGGTGGGGGACACCACCCCCCACCCCACCCCCCCCCCCCCACCACTGACCTTAACTCCGGGTCCGGCTGCAGGCATCAACTTGGTTGGACACTGACCATAACTCCGGGTTCTCTGCGCATCCAACTTGGTTGGATCGCGCCCCCTGACCCCATGACGGCCCACCCCGTCGACTGTTTGCATTTTCCGCCCCAGGGGTACAGCTACATTGGGGAGCAGCCTTCTTCCACTCCCCCACTTGGGCGACGTCCGCTGTTTCCCGTTCCTCCGGGGGGAGGAGTGACAAGCTGGCACTACGGGTAACCTACCCACGATCCGAACTGGGGGGGGACATGTACCGCAGCCATCCCAATCTGCATTCTTGCAGGCAGGGGGCTCGTTAACCATGCCACCACCGTCCTCCCTGTTTACACAGGGGGGGTGGCACAGATTACACTGGGAGGTGCAGGAGGCAGTGCAACACTCCCTGGGGCAGGGTTACAAGAGACCACGCTCTCTCGTCATGGAGAATCTTCCAGCCCGGGGTTTTAGTCCCACCTCCTTGTGGTCCCCAAAACTCTCAGGAGGAGGGAGGGCATCCTCGACCTCTCTCCCTTTGACACTCCGCTGGAGGACTTATGGGCCAGTCTTTGGTGGGACCCCCCCACTGACCATAACTCCGGGGTCTCAGCCACAAGCAACGCTTCGGTCGGAATCTGTGCCGCCCAGATCCCCGGCGGCTCAGTGGTCCCCATCAGACCCACCAAACATCCAGAATGGAGACTCCGACTCAGGCTCAGAGACTCCCTGCACCGCCACACAGGATTGGGTGGACTCCTGTAGTATCTTAAGGCGCTTTATGTTCAGATCCCTTTACAAACAACCTATCCCACACAGAACGATACCTACAGTTCATCTGGCAGGGTCGTGGTGCTCCCAGTCCAAGGTGCCTCTCTTCGGCCTCGTTCCCTGGCACCCTCCCCTTTTCTTCATGAAGGTGGTCAAAGAGAGGTCCTCCCTGGCCAGACAGGAGGACACTTCACCTACCTGGTGTACCTGATGACCGGCTTGTCCTGGTTCCCTCCCGGCCCCAATACCATCCCACACAAATCATCTTCTGCGCCTCTGTTCCACAAGTGCGAACTCAAACCCGGCAGAACCTTACCTCCCTCCTGGGGATGACGGAGTCCCTCTCGTCCCTCTTTTCAATCCCCTGGGCCGGGTTCCCAAGCGCCGACCCCAAAAAACGGATTTCCGTTGTTGGTAGCAGACCTCTGACGGCTGAGATCAAACCGTTCCCCCCTGGGCCTTGGTCCCAGTGGGCAACGGTAGAGTGGCTCAACCCCTCCTCACTACACTCTCGGGTTCCCATCTCCCTCGCAAACCCAGCCCTTGCACCTGGACACCTCTAAGCCAGACTTCCTCCAACTTGGGCAGTGGTGTGCCCCACTTGGAGAACAGTCAGGCCTTAAGAGTGGGGAGGCACAGACTGTCCGTCTCCATATCAACCTCCTGGATTGGTAACGGTCAGGCTTGCCCTCCTCCACTTCACAACCCCAGGTCTCTCACCGACTTGTTTTCCTGCTCAAGGACAACACTTTGGTGGCTTGCTATGTCAAAAAAAAAAAAGGGGGGGGGGGGTGGTGGGGGGGTGGGGGGCCTCCATCAGCCTCTCCCTCCGGACAGAGGCTCTCCTCCGCTGGGGTCACGTACGGGGAATCACCCTTCCGTGTGAGACACATACCGGGGATCCGCAATATCCTGGCAGACTCCTTCCGACAGGTCCCAGGCCGGTCCAGGAGTCCCTCCTTCATACGGAATGGAACCTCTGCAGGCTAGTCCCTAACCTTGGTGTGGGGAACATTGGTTTCGGACCATGGTCGACCTTTTTGCCACCCAATGCAACCCCATTGTCCGCCAGGGTATGCCTCTTGGCTCTGCCTCTCTCTGTAAGGCCCCGAAGCGTATGCAATCGACGCACTCCTGTCTCCCTTCCCTGGTGTGACCTCATAGCATGGCCCCTTTCCATCCCTTCCCAATCCTCCACAAGGTGATCAGGAAGGTGCAGCTGAAAGCTGGAAGGACCCATGTTCCCCCCTCCAGTTTGAACTCCTCGGTGGGACATGCTGAGGCACCCCGCTCGGGTTGCCCTCACTCCACCATCGCAGGACCCTACTATTTACCGATGGGGAGATATGGGTCTTCTTGTGATCAGGCAAGCTCTGTTTCCCCATGATCACTCCTTCAGAGATTTCCAGGTAGGCAACGGCTATCTCACCTATCCTCCTCTCTTAAGCTCTCTGCTAGCGCTCCATACGGGGCTACAGGTTGGCTATCTGCCCCTCTATTCGCCAACTCGGTGGACCCTCCTTTGAGAATGACTTCCGTCTCAGATAGATCTCTAGGGGGGGGTAGCTCTACGTGAGACCCGGTCCCCTACCCACATTCCCCTTGGGACCTCCTTTTCCCCGGATCACTTTCAGACAACTCCCCTTTGGACCGAGCATTATCAGCCCTATGCCCTCCCCTACTTTGCCCTTCTTTCCACGAAGACCATCATTTCCCTTTCCTCCCTCGCCCTGGCTTCGGCCAGAAGGTGAAGCAAGATCCAATGCCCTCCTCAGGGGACCCTCAATAGATCATTGCCTTCCACAGGGAACGAAGCTCTGTCTCTTGAAACGTTTCTCAGGCACACCTTCCTCCTACTCCTCCCTTAGACGTCTCACTATTTCTATCAACCACCCCATCACTACGCCCAATAATAAGGAGACATCCTTCTCAGCTGGCCTCCTATCTCTAGTGCCCTCTCCTAGCTGTTTAGGATCTTCCTATGCCGATGCCCCACATACTAAGCATCTCCCCATCCCCCCTTCGGGAGCCCTCCGGGGGGGTTGCAGGGCAGCAGAGCACAGCCCAGCCTTGTCCGGTCGGAGGCTGTTCGCGTGTCCAGGTAATCTTTTACGATAAGTTAGGCTTTGCTGATGGGGGGCTCAGCAACTGCCACTGTCAGGCTGGATGGTTTAGGTTTTGTTTGTGAATTGCCTTCTAAGGCCTGTAATAGAGCAAGTTGCGGAATTGCCTAGAGCATTTACGTGGTTAGTGAATTGATGCCAACCTGCTAGCAGGCTATGCTCTCCATGTCAGAAAGGTTAGTAGTGAGTGCCCCCCCGCCGGAACCAATAGAACCCACCTTTTCCTATTCGTGGAGTTTATTTTTTACATTTTTATTCTCCGTCTTCTCTGCCTTTCTTAATGGATCCTTTCTTTTCTTTGTCTCTTGGTCTCCCCTTCAAGCCTTCTGTTCCACCACACTAGTCTTTTTTCTCTGATTACTATTTGAGTCGCCTGCCGTAAGCAGCGGGGAAGCCCCAAGTTACGTTCCCTCCCTGGCGAGGCAGGAGGGGCGCTGATCCCCAATTCAGTCGCTAAAGGGGTAAGGTGCCATTGTCCTTGGTTTCATGCAACCATGCGGATGGCGGGCCGGTACCAGCTTAAGGACGCCATAAGCTATGGCCATGGCCACACTGTCCCCTTCCCGCAGCACGGTAGCTCCCTGGGTGACGGTTTATGAATCTCTCGCTCTGGCCATATTTAAAAACTTTTTCATCATGGCCTAATAAAAAAACAAAAGGAAAGAAGAAGAAACCTATCTGGGTTCCAACCCTCCAGGGACAGGACTCAGATTCAGAATGCAAGCAAGTCCGGAATGTGATAGTGGCGCCATTGCTATGCTTTCCCCCTTGGCTGATTTAATCCCATTTGGCGAGATATCAAACGCTTATTAACAGAAGTTGAGTCCCTTCCCTTGCTGTTGCAAAGGGGCTAAAAAGTCTTGTCATGCGCGTCATATGCGGGGATAAACTCAGTGAAGAGGGTTGAAGTTATGGTTCCCCTTTCTTTCCTTGCTTGCCCTTGCTGGTGCAGGGTCGACTGAAAAAGTCCCCTCAGAGAACTTAATTGCGATCAGAATCTTGTACATTTAATACCACCCGATCCCAGGTGTCCCGCCCCAAAAGTCTTAATAAACACCTCCTCTCAACTCCTCAAACGGTGTGATCCGTTGCGGAGGCAAAGTTGTTTGGGATACTAGAGGGAGACATAGGCTTGAGTTTTTGCTGATCAAGTAGTGGTAAAGTCAGGGAGGGAGGGGATGCGACGTTCTCTTTTTTTTCCGAAAGGTTGCAAGAAAAAAAACCCAACTAAACTCTGTTCCTCTACAAATCGTGCCTCCTCACCTTGCGAACAGACTCTTCCGAGTGCCATAAGTGGGTGTTAACCTGATATTTAAAGTGCCCTTTAATGGTCCATCCCCACTGAGTGAAAGAGTTCTTCTCAGAATGGCCCACGTTTGACATGTCAAGGACAAATTCACGTGGGGAGGGGAAGAGGAGGTTGTTGCCACCAATGCCAGCAAAAGCACAGCTGCAGGTTGGTGGGACTTGGTGATGCGAGTTCGCACCAAATGCGTAAAGCTTTGATTTATGGTGACCCACCCTTCTCTTTTTCAAGAGACTTCCCTGTTTGTGGTGTAGGGGTAAAGCTACCTGAAAAGCGAAATCCCAGACACATTAAAACAGAAAAAAAAAGATTTGTGGTTTGTTCTTCGAAGCCGGGACCAAAAAGTGTGGTGCACAGGAGAGCAGAAGGGAACCCCGCTCCTTTTTTTCTTGACGAGTGGTTAAAAATTGCTTAGAGTACCTTAGGGTAGAAGCTAAGCGTTCAGATGGACCCATGTGGCGTCTCGACAACCACTGAAATGTGGTTGTCTGTCCCCTTAAAAAATGTTTGCCCAAGGGAACATGGCCGTTGGTCTGTGGGCCTTAAACTACAAACCCACCAAAGGATGCACTTTCACAACCCCAGCCCACCACCATCATCAGGTTAGCGCATCCACTAAGCCTGCAGCTAGCGAGGGCTTGGGCGGGCCCCTGCCCAGCAAGAGGGGGATCGCCCTGAGAACGGCCCCCAAGCTGAGACAAGCACCTTCCCCAAGAGGGAGGTGCCCCCGAGAGTGGCATCAGGTAAAGTGGCGTTGGTGAGAGTGCAGAGGGAATCCTCCCACCATAATGCCAATCAAGAACCATTGAGCTCTTCTCCTTCAGGGAAGACGAAACCTACAGATTTCCACCAGACAGGCTTAGAAGGAGAAAGCTCAAACTGCAAGTATATGATGCCTCTATATGATGAAGAGGAGAGACATGATAGACATGGATTACTAAAATTCCACATCCTAAATCCTCATCCACAATGGATACAGTCTTGCATGGAATGGAGAATATCAGGGGACTGTCTTCCGATTATGAAGAAATCTGCATGCTGTTGTGGTGGCCATGAAAGCAAAGGCCAATTGCTGTGAGTGTGTGACTACCAACTGCAAGAAACACTTTCTGAAGGGTCTGAAAAAACTGTTTTTTCAACACTGGTTCAGTTTTGGCTATAAGTTTTTCTAAACCAACCTGCACAATCTGTTAAACATGGGATGGTGGTAGGGACATGACTGGTAGTGCTAGCTTATTGCTTATTCATTCACAACTCTGTTCTGTACAGCCCAGTTGCTCTGAATACTTCCGCTTCAGGACAGTGGCGGCTCGGGTTACTCTCCACAAAACAGTTACTATCTGTAGGCTTGTATCTGTCTCCAAAATATCTGCGTCACCAAACAGGACCTCATTTCGCTCTTGGAGCAGCTTCCCCAGACCCTTCCTTTGCTGTTGGGTGATCTGAATGGTCACTCTCCTCGGTGGGGGAATGGGTCACTCTCCTCTATGGGGAGTAAGTGAGAGATCTTCACCAAGAAGGTCTGCTGCTTTTAGAGGAGGTGTTTTTGGAGCTTGATTTGTGTGTTTTGAATGGGGAATCGCGACCACCGACTTACTTTCATCCGCTAATGGCACACCACATCTTGTCTGGATCTTCTGTCTTTGACCCAATCTTTGATTTTTTGGATTTTGTTTGGGAGGTTGATGAGGACCTGCCATGGTAGCGACCACTTTCCTGTGTTTGCTTTTGGTGTCACGACGATGCAGAGAGAGTGAGTCATTACCAGAAAGCCTCAATTTCAACAAAAGCAGATTGGGGGACCGGGACCCTCTCTGCCACTAAGGGTCTTATGGGATCTGGAACGAGGACAATAATCCTGCAAAATGAAGATCCGGCAGAAACGTCTTTTCAGGCAGAGTTTGCTACTGAAATTGCGCACAAGCCAACCATCCATACATCTTCCAAGAAGCCCGCTTAAATTCCAAAAGTTCCTTGGTTTCAACTCTGAATGCATGCAAGAAATTTAACAAAACCCGCAAAAGAGCTCAACGTCGGGTCTCTCTTGCAGACCTTCGATGCCCCAACGTCCGGCCTCAGAACGAGGACACAATCCAATCACATATATGAGACCCAGTAAACGTTTATCTTGGAGACAGTTTTGCTCAAGTCTCACATCCCAAAACATCAAAGAAAAAAATCAAGAAAAAGTGTGGAAATCATCATCGAGAAAATTAAAGGAAGAACACCTGCACCACTGTGAACCATCTCAAGTTTTTCTGACTCTTTAATACCAGAGAAAAAAGCAGTTGCTAATCTGCTTGCTCCAACCATTGAAAAGAATTGCTCCTCTTCAACAAATCAGCCAGTTTTGTAAAAAAAAAAAAAAAAGCCCTTAAAGAAAATCGCCCTGCAACTTTTTTGTCAGACAACATGGAAGACTACAATCTTCCTTTCACTGTAAACGAATTGAAATCGGCACTACTTTCTTGCCAACGATTACTCTGCGGGTATAGATGAAATTCATTATAAAACTTTTCAAATATCTTCGCCGTGAAAAAGGTCTGAACATTCCTGCTACATGTATACAAAACCATGTATGGACTACTGGATTCTTTCCACCTTCTTGGCGAAAAGCCCTCATCATCCTATTCCCAAACCCTGTAAAAAGATCTTCTCTAAAAACCCGTATCAAACTACCGTCGGATAGCTTTGACCAGCTGTGTAACCTGTAAATTGATAGCTTTGAAGCTGTGTCTGGAAAATGGTCAATGCTAGATGCTAGACTCATGTGGAAACTCGAAACCGACGGGCCTTTTGGCGAAAAAGAACAGTGTGGTTTCCGCAAACATTGAACTACAGCTTACAATGACCATTTGATCCGTCTGGAATCTACGCTTCGGAACGCCCTTTCTGAACAACAGCAATGCAGTGGGCAATTTTTTTCGAAACTTGGAGAAAGCTACAGTACCACCTGGGAAGTCTGGGATACTTCATGATCTCCATGATCTTGGTTTTCGGGGTCACCTTCCACTTTTCATTCAAAATTTTTTGGCACAGACCGACAGTTTCAGGTCTGGTTTTGCACACAGACACCACTCTCTCTGGTGATCATGAGCCAGGAGTTGGTTTCCACAATAGATCAGTGGGGGAGGGGTCTGTCCCGGCCCTCTTTAGAGCATACTGTCATCCCGCCATCATATGTTCACATCGACAACCTTGTAAAGTCAGTTCAACAGGGTTTTCTGACTGAATCATTGCCTTGTTCTACGCAAACTGCCGGAAGCATGTACCCGCAGGGTGGTTCCAGGGACAGGGCATGACTCCAGACTTTGTAGTGGCAATAAAATGCATCAGGGTGTGGTCTGAGGCGGATGAAAACCTGGCTTCCACTTTTTCTCACTACAAAGACCACAGTGCCATTTCCCTTCCATAATTGTTCATCATATTTTGTCCAGATCTCCTGCAAGCAAAATAGGGCAAAGTCTCCCATTACAGCTGTCAAAGAGCGTCCAAATGTCTTCGCGAGCGTATCTATTGACCAAAACCTCAAATTTCTCTCAGCACATTCCCACATTAAAAAACCTCAAAACATCTCCTTATGCCAGAAACTCTTGCAATATTCTGCGAGCAAGTCAATAGCCGGCAAACACTGAACATGAAACGGGCGCTGTGATAAGAAAACTTTCTGCACTCTGAAAACTCTACAGAGCCTTGGTCGCGGTCCAAACTGCGGACTATGGTATTGCATGATGTGTGACTGACTCTGACAGAGACTGTTATTATCTTAACCCTTTTCGGACCGCGAATTCACCAAATGAAGCCAGGCTTGTCGCTCTTCTTGCGAAAGGCCATTGAGCCATAATTTGCACCCCAAATCCCTGGGTTGTACAGCCTGTACGAGAGAGGAGCAAGTGAACCCTATCATCGGACATTATAGACCAACCGCAGGCTGAAACTAGTCTTTGCAATTATGTTATACCAGAGCTGATCTCTGAACCTGAAAACCCTGTACCTATGCACTGTGGCTTTGCACCCATCGTTTCAAAGTCCAAAGTTGAAAACAAACCAACCCCAAACTATTAATTCTGCCATTAGGTCTTAGTATGCAAGCCTCACGCGGAGAAATGCCGCGTCATTGCCTAGGAATGGTTTTTCCGTGATTTTTCAAAGATGTACCAGATCAGCCTCCGTGGACCTTTTCTCACACCAGAGAAACAATTCGTGTACGATCTTTGTGACGGTGTACTTTATTGGCGCAAAGAGTCTACCAGACTCTCTGCAGACATAACAAGGATTAGTGTGCTGACCTTGGTCCAAACACTCAGCCATCCTGTCGGAAGCAGTGATGTGTTCACTGATGGCTATAAGAGTCTGAAGCTGGATGTGAAGATGGATAGTGCCGCTGTGCAGCCTCTTTGCCCTGGATGCTCCTCTCAAATAAAAGCAATCTGAACCCAAAATTAACGTG
>JADBJO010000688.1:586473-588973 GCA_016801955.1 Conus betulinus | reverse complement strand
CAGTGATGCCTCTCTTTGATGAAACTGAAACTGAAACTGAAAGTGAAACTTCTTGAAAAGCCTATAAATACGTCTTTAAAAAGAGTGAAAAACAGCGAATCAATGTGGTTGCGCCTCCTGGTTGTGAGAAGATAACTAATTGAAAAGACAACGCAGTCCACAAGAGGTGTCTCTTTGTTGAAGACGCTCAAAGAGAGGGGCAGGCAGAATGAGAAACGCAAACAAATGAAGAAACGTTGAAAGCAAATGACTGATTCATTTTTTTTTTGCTCTGCAAACGTTTATTTCGACTCATAATTCGGGAAACAAATTCCGCATTCCTAATCATTTCCTTGTTATCTTGTGATATGTTTTTATTTAATATGACAGGAATATAGGTATACCATGGCAATTTTGTTTGAAGGGACATTCAGGGAAGTGCTCTGGATATTAAACTTTGAAATATCAGTCGGGTACACACAATTCCACACTAATGAAACAAACAAACAAACAAACAAAAAACAAGCGAATACCACATCCATCAGGCTATTATTTTCCTTTTTGCTGAGTACTTAAATCATGTCGAAAGTTCAATATATGTTCGTCTTCCTGGGCATTATTTGATCGACACAAGAGGGAAGTGGAAAAAAAAGGAGAGAAAAAAAAAAGAGTTATTCGGTCACAGTCTCCGCAGAGCAGTAAAGGCCCCCATAATCATACAAAAATGGGGCCCTCACAAGACCTTGAGGCAGCTGACCAGTCTGTCCTGCAGGACAACTGACCATCGTCCAGACCGCAAGTCTGTCTACTTGTTTTTCGTATGCTTCATTCAGTCATGTTATGGCAGCAGCAAGGCAATCACAATGACCAGTCTGTCGATCTGCCAGTCATAATGGTCAGTCTGTCGGCCTGCTAATCGCAATGGTCAGTCTGTCGACCTGCTAATCGCAATGGTCAGTCTGTCGACCTGCCAATCATGATGGTCAGTCTGTCGACCTGCTAATCACAATGGTCAGTCTGTCGGCCTGCAAGTCACAAGGGTCAGTCTGTCAACCTGCTAATCGCAATGGTCAGTCTGTCGACCTGCTAATCACAATGGTCAGTCTGTCGACCTGCTAATCGCAATGGTCAGTCTGTCGACCTGTCAATCACAATGGTCAGTCTGTCGACCTGCTAATCGCAATGGTCGTCTGTCGACCTGCTAAGCACAATGGTTAGTCTGTCGACCTGCTAATGGCAATGGTCAGTCTGTCGACCTGTCAATCACAATGGTCAGTCTGTCGGCCTGCTAATCGCAATGGTCAGTCTGTCGGCCTGCCAGTCACAATGGTCAGTCCGTCGACCTGCTAATCGCAATGGTCAGTCTGTCGACCTGTCAATCACAATGGTCAGTCTGTCGGCCTGCTAATCACAATGGTCAGTCTGTCGACCTGCCAGTCACAATGGTCAGTCTGTCGACCTGCCGGTCACAATGGTCAGCCTGTCAACCTGCCAATCACGATGGTCAGTCTGTCAACCTGCCAATCCCAAGGAGGTTTTTCCATGTGTGAGTGGTCAAGGCCCCAAACACGTGACTTTCAACTAGCTTTGGTTCCACTTGTAAGTCTTTGGAGCGACTGGCAATCGTTCCAGCGCAAACTGCGATTGTCATCAGCAGTTTGAAGTTGCATTGGATCAGTTACCAATTCTGATTTACTGCGGTGTGATTTACCTCTACTGTTTACCCTGAGGTGACAACTGATTCGCGCGTGCGCGTGCGTACACACACACACACACACACACACACACACACACACACACACACACACACGCGCACGCACACGCACGCACGTACGCACGCACGCACCCACACCCACACACACACGCGCGCGCGAGGACATACAGATGGATAGATAGATAGATAGATAGATAGATAGATAGATAGATAGATAGGCAGGTAGGTAGGTATGTAGGTAGGTAGATAGTGAATGATCTTATACTCATATTATATTTTCCCTGAACTTTCTTTTTCGTTTTCTTTCTGGACCTGGTTTCCATTGATCCCCACCCACACCCACCCACCCCCCCCCCCCACCCCCACCCCACCACGCACCCACCCTTCCCTTCACCCCACTTTTTTTTTTAAATCTTAGTCAAATCATTAATAGAACGATGGAGGAATTGTTAGCCTGCATCTGCTTTTCCTCATTTTAAGTGTTCGACATCTCACTGTTCGGTCGATCAGTGGAATATTGCATCTCTTATGAGATCGAAGTCAAGGCTGTTCTGCACAAATCCAAGCTGCTATCAGCAATGAAGTGACTGGCAATGCGTGGGTTATTCCAGAGAAGAGCTGGCCACTTTGTTAACACTTTTCGCCCTCCCCTGTGTCCTTAGGGATCCTCATGCGTGGGCTCAAAAATTTCTTTCTACATTTGATACTGTTTATAACATGATATTTTTATCTTTACCACACTTTCTTCTTGTTTTACTGTTCTACCAGTCAAATCAACACTTCTATAATATGTATTCTTTCAAACCG
>JADBJO010000688.1:571473-578973 GCA_016801955.1 Conus betulinus | reverse complement strand
CACACACACACACCACACAAACACACACACTTCCACACACACACACACACACACACACACACACACACACACACACACACACACACACACACACACACACACACACACACACACACAAACACACGCAGGCGCGCGCGCGCAACTGAGAAGAGTAACGTGGGAAGGAGAGGGTTAAATCTCATACTTTACGTCATGGGGTACTCTCTTCTGTTTTAGAATTCTTTCTTTTCTTCTAATTCACGTTTCTGTACGAGTCCATCCCACACCCCATTCCGTCCTGTTAATTCGTCCTCCTCCTCTACAAGTCTTGTGTACGACCATGCATCATTCTGCGATTCCCCTGAATTTGTGGTTCATTTCACAACACTGTTCCTCACCATCTATCTCTGTCAAAACATCTCCCCATCTTCCACTGATTCGTGATGCTATTCCTCAAAATCTATTTATCCCCTCCCTTATGGCATAACGTATAGAATTCTAAGTGTGTATGTGTGTGTGTGTGTGTGTGTGAGCAGATACAGAATCCCGGGGCGAAGCACACAACAGATCGCATTGTTGATGTCTGCAGGAAATGTCCAGGGATTGGGGGTGAGGGGGGGGGGGGGGGATTGGTGCCAGCATTGGGGAGTGGGGGCGGTATGCCGATGCTTGAGTAGTTCCAGATATGGTGGGACATTGTTCTTACTCGCTGGAGGATGTCTGGCTCTTGGCGAGCTGGTAAGTCTACTCTTTTCTCTCTGTCTGCTTCAGTGAGAATTCTTCTCTTCGACAACTAAACTACCATTAACCTCTTCTTCTTCTTTTCTTCTTCTTCTTCTTCTTCTTCTTTCTTCTTCTTCTGTCTGTGTCTGTCAGTCTGTCTCTTTCTCTGTTTCTCTGTTTGTATCTCTGTCAGTCTGTCTCTGTCTCCGTCTCTCAGTCTGTCTCTCTGTCTGTCTGCCTGTCTTCCATCCCCCCCCCCCCTGTCTGTCTGTCTGTCTGTCTATCTGTCTGTCTGTCTGTCTGTCCTCTGTCTGTCTGTCTGTCTCTCTTTCTCTCTCTCTCTCTCTATCTCTCTCTCTCTCTCTCTCTCTCTCTCTCTCTCTTCTTGTGTGTCTATGCCGTGTTCTACCTGTGTGCAGTGTTGACGATTTTTTTTTTTCATATATTTGGGATATATGCGAGGACACTGTCTGTCTACAAAACTGACAGCTTCAACTACCTCCAAGTGAACGCGGTAGGAACAAAAAAAAAAAAAAAAAAAAAAAAAAAAAAACTGAAGCGAATGACTTTGTCAGTTTAGGTCACGGTGACCTCCATGTTCCCGAAATGATCGTGATGTGCTGTGTCGCCAACGCTGTGCATATGCTGTGGAACCTGTTATGAAGTGGAGACATCGAACAGAATCCTGGCCCTGATCCTCAGAAAACTGTTGAAGAAAAGAACATGGACAAAGACAGGGCGAAGTCAACGCTGACAAAGGATGATGTTATCAATGCTCATTTCACTGCGGAAATCATGTCGGCTCTCGCTCCACAAACAGAAGAATGGAGACGGGACCGGAAAAATGCAGACGGAACAACAGAGAGAACAGAACGGCCTGCATTCGCAACGAATTGACAGAGATCAAATCAGAACTAGGGAGAGTGTCGGAGAGGTGTACAGAAATTAACGAACGATGTACTGCCGTGGAAACGGAACAACACAGACTATCAGCCGTCATAGAAAACATGTTCACGGACCTCGGTCAGCTGTTCGACGCGACGGCACAAGGAAAGAGAGAGAGACTGAGAATTTAACAGGCACCGTGAATGAATTAGAACACGAACTAGTGAAGATGTCGGTGGAAATAGACAGATTAGAATGGTACGGTTCTTTAGCATCCATCAAACAGGTCAAGAAGACTACGAACGTTGTGCATGATGTGTTGTTGACACCTTAAACAGTGGTGACAGTTCCAAACTGTGGAGAGAAGAGGAGGATGTTGTGCGTGCACACAGGATGGGTCAAGCAAAACCAGACGAGACAAGAAAAATGAAGTCTGTTCTCTCTGCGATGGCAAGATAATATGAAAATAATATGCGATCGCGAGTTACGACACGAGCTGGAAAAAAACGAGGCGTCAGAAATGCCAACAACCTCACGAGAAGACACGCAGCAACAGTAGCCAAAGCACAGCAAGATGATATGGCAGCCTACTTTGTCCAGGAAAAAACTGACTGTGGGACCACGAAGACCCGATTTACGTCCCTATGCCGAGGTAGCCGCAGCTGTTACACAAGATGTCACAGCACCAAGAGCTGCCGGCACGGTTGGAAAGTCTTTCAAAACTCACGTGGCAGTTGAGAGTGGTCCGAGGGATTTCCCCTCGCACCATGATGACGTCAGACGACACAGCAACCAATCGGGAGCCGCAACAGGAGTGACAACAGTGGATGCAGAGAAAGGAGGTCAACACATGCCGGGGTTTGGTGACAGCGCAGATCAACCTTCAATTCAGCGTGACGTCAGAGGACCCCGTAGTCGACCAGCCGTGACACCGATGCATAGTTGTGCGGAATCCGGGTCACGGTGACCTTCGTGTTTCCGAACTGATCGTGATGTGCTGTGTCGCCAACGCTGTGCGTATGATGTGGAAACTGTTATTGGGTGGACACAGCGACCACTTAAAGTCTTAAAGTCTATGGAGACGACGTGGCGTTTGATTTGAAGAAGATTTAATTTGAAGAATGTCCGGGCGTGCGAACACCTGCATCAACACTTGGGTTGAGTGACAGAGCGCGACCTGGTGACCTTTTGCCTGACAACAGCCGGAGTTCGCGTCATCATGTGGCAGGGGGGGGGGGGGGGGGGGGGGGGGGGGGGGGGGGGGGGGGGGGGGGGGGGGTATCCCAGTGGGTACGTGGTGTAGCGGACAGGAAACCCCCCACCAGTGGATCATGGTGTAGACAGGGGGAAGGGGTGGCCACGCACGGTGCAGGACGAGGGGTGGGGACGAGAAGAAACTGGTATGAAGGCATATTTGACTAAAGATGCCTGTGGGGGATCTTTGAGATCAAAAAGCAGGTCAAAATAGGACAGGCAACGAATTGACATTTCTTAATCATAATATAGAAGATTTATGGAATAAACTTAGTGATGCTTCGTTAGTAAATTATATAAATGATTTTGATTTTGTGTGCCTCGCTGACACGTTTGTTAATAAAAGGTTTGATTTTTTTTCTGGTGTGTTTAATGATTTTGTGAATTTCCATGCTCCAGCAAAGAAATTATCACATAGAGATCGTGACACTGGTGGGGTGTTGTTCATGGTGAAGAAAATACATAAGATGTATATTACTCAGATCAATGTAAATTGTAGTAACATGATAGTCTTAAATGTTTCCAAAAGTATCGTTCAATACAACCAGGAATGCCCTATTGATTGCATGTTATGTGGCACCAGAGAGAGGGCCGATATATAATGACCATGCAATTACAGATAGAATCTTGATTCTTGAAGATATTATGCTATACATTACAGAAAATAAGGATGTAAATCTCCTGTTGTGTGGTGATTTGAATACACAGACTGGACGTCAACGGCCCAAACTGAACGGCCCGAAATGACTACGTCAAATTTCATACCAGGAGATGATGGTGCTGATAATGAAGATTGTGATGTTGATGAGGATGGTGTTTTATGATATTGATGTCTGTGATGGTGATAATTCTTTATGATGAAGATTGTTGTACTGAAGATGATAATGAAAACGATGATGCAAATGATGTGTTTAAAGCGCTGTTCTAAAGACTCATGTGCAAATAAGTTTTGGTAAATCTTTGTTAGATATGTCTTTCATGTTTGACTTAGAAATCTTGAATGGTTCATGCCAGGATGATTCGAAAGGAGATGTTACATTTGTGTCACCTAATGGCAGTAGCTTAATTGGTTATTTCATTGTCACCAAAGAGTTACTAAGAAACTGCAGAATGATAGTGGGCGGTTGTTTGTTTTCCTGGCATTTACCGCTAGAGTTAAAATGGAAAACAGGTAATGTTAACATAAAAGTACAACCAGTTTGTTTTACATAAAAAAGAGTACACACAAACAGATTTTTTTTTTTCTCTTTTTTTTTTAACAGAAGATTGCATTATTTGGTGTCATGAACACACCGCGATCTACAAGGGGGAACTAGATTCAGATGAGTTTAAACTGTGCTGTAACGAAGCTATATAGTGTCTTAATGTGAATATCAACACTGGTAAGAGATATTCTGTGAAAGCTTTGTACAATGCTGCTGCTTGTATGGTAAAAACCGAGGGGAAAACGGAAGAAAAGAAGTGAGCGATTGGTTTGATATTGGTGCGAGAACAAGAAAAAAAAAACAAGTTGTGAAAATGAGTTTGAAACGATATCAAAGAACCAAAACCGATGAACTGAAAAAAAAGAGCACACAAGCAACCTACGTTACGGAAAAGGAAAGGCTATAATCCACTGGAGAGAAAAAAAAAAATTAAAAGAAGAGAGAGAGAGAGATGAGGAGAGAGAGGAGAGAGAGAGAAGGAGGTCTGGAGAGAGAGAGAGAGATGAGAGAAAGACTTTGATGAAAACGAAAGAGAGAGAGTTCAAAAGACTTTTTTGTTGAAAAAAACGAAATCACCATAAATTTGTTCACGACCATAAATTGGTTCCGGTCCACCATTCGATCGATTAGTGGAAAATCAATAAATTACACAATCAAATCAGCTCACAACAATGGCATGAACATTGTATGGTGTATTACTGAACTTAATAACGATTTTGAAGATTTTAATATAGATATAGACAGTGAGGGCCAAAGCACCCAAAATACCGATGAACCACTGTTTGTTGCAATGATCAGAACATAACAATAAAAATGAGGTCCTTGAACAGTTACAAAACATGTCAAATGTGGAAAAAACAAAAAGTGCTGGACCAGACAAAGTAGTTCAAGCATGGAGAAATGTTCAAAATGTGCTGGACCAGACAAAATGTCTGGTTGCAGTTGATTTCTCGGTTTATGTTTTTTTGATAACTCGGTGTTTTGATAAGGGAATCTTTCCAGAATTGGTCTTGGTCCAAATGCATTATAGTCCTCTTCACAAGAAAGGTGATAGTAATAATAAGCCTGGTAACTACTGGGGCGTGGCATTGACAAGTGTTAATAGTAAAATCTATAGGCATGTACTCAACAAACGATTAAGAGCAAGGGCAAAGAGAGAAGAGAAATAATAACGCAAGGACAGGCTGAATTTCGATCTAAATAGAGTACAACAGACCACATAGTTTTTTACTCAGTACGCCTTAGGACAAAAACATCTGTAAAAACAAAATATGAACGGTATGTTGCATTAATCAATTTCCAGAAAGCTTTCCATTCAGTCAGCAGAAATGTTCCATGGAAATTCTGAGGAAAAATGGTGAGAAATGGGAAGTTGTATACAGCTGTTCATAGAGCGTATGGAGTTATTGGTTTAAAGTCCTTCCACTACTGTGATTCAGACACAGTTTTATGTGTGGGTGAATGAAATATGTAAGTGATTGGGTTTGTATTAATACGTTAATGACAGAATATGACACCCACCGCCCCTCCCCTCTATCCCTCTTCCATTTAATCAAAAACAAAATTATTTAATTGAGTAGAGATAAGCTCTAAAGATAAAGGCCAATTGAACTACTAACAAACATTTGCAAACTGACTCAAGAACACAAGAAACTGTTTAAAATACTTGGTAAAAGGTAAGGAAGTCGATCCTTCAGTTTAACCACCAATACCCGAACTTGTAAATAGTTCTCTTGCTTTTGGGCTATTGGATTAGTAAATGACTGATACTTTAAGGTTCCCCCACACATACATTTAACGGCATGACAATGTTTTGTTTTCAGTGCGTTTCAAACAAAATCATGGAATGGAAATGTTGAGTCTATTTTTGCATTTGTTCGAGAGAAGAGGAACCGAGTATTTCAGCTGCCCCCTCAGGAGTGAAACAAGGGTGTATGCTTAGCCCACTGCTTTTCCACATTTCATCAAAATGAACTAGCGATAGAGATATCGGGGGGAGGGGGGGGAGGGAAACATGCATCATAAATGGTATCTGGTGTTGCGGACTTATTTCTAATGCTATTCACAGATGATATCCTCATTCTCGCAGTGACACCTGTCATTTGTTTTGCAAAATCAGTCAGAGACTTTGAAAAGGGAATCAGATAGGTTGAAATTAACAATCTAAACAAAACTATGGAAATTAACAATCTAAACAAAACTAATGTGCTGGTTTTTAGAAATGGCGGATACTTATCAAAATATGAAAGATGGCTTTATGGTGGAGTAGAAGTTAAAGTGACGAGTACTATATAAACACCTTGGGGTGTTCTTCACAACAAAATTAAGCTTGAGTAAGTGCTTCTTGAGATGCGCAAAAGAAAAGGAAAGAGAGGTGTCATGATATATTTTGAGAACTATAAAGAAATTGAACTTTAGTGATGTAATATGTTTTTTGGAAATTATTCGATTCACAGATACAGCCTATTTTAACATATGTATCAGAAAGTTTGGGGCAAGCTGGATAATACTAAAATGGAAAAAATTCAAAACTTACGCAAAAAGCGTATCATCCACGCACCATTGCACGCATCAAATAAAATGGTTTATGGCGAAAATGGACGATACCCTTTTCTTTACTACCACTTACGTTAGATGTATTAAAATTTGGTTGAAATTAGCAAGCCTTCCAATAACCAGACTCTGCTGCGGTCAGGCATAAGAAATGCTCATGCTACAACTGGGTCTCCTATGTTAAGAAAATATTGACATAGAATCGTTTAGGCATAGTTTGGCTGTCATTAGAAGTCGGTTATAAAGCAGAATTCATTTCTAAGTTAAAGGACCGTTTAAATTGTTCTTACAAAACAAAACTGGCATGTTGGTATGGATGGAAATGACCCGTATGTTTGGTTTCTCTCATTTAAAAAAGCGATCTCGAAGCAGAGAAATATCTTAAAATTGTAACACATAAAGAAAGGCATGAACATAGTTTAGTGACATTTCGAACCAGAACTTTCGGTGTTAACGCAAACCAATAATAATCTTGACCTGCGTGTAAAGAAAGAGACAGCGTTGAGAATGAAGTGCATTTTTGTGCTTAAACTTTGCCGCATACGCCGATATCCATAGCGTGGTGTACACATTTCAATAAATCAGTTGCTTAAAGAAGAGATCTAGTAGCGATTTTAGCAAGTGGAAACGAAAATAGAAATGTAGCAGAATTTGTGAAGTATGTCGCCGAAAACGAGTGCATAAATTTTCCGTAAAAAAGCATATCACGAACAAGTAATATAATCGCTTCCTTAAGATACACTGGCAAAGCAGTTATCGTCCATAACCTGATAGTCTAAGTTAATGATACATGTGTGTGTGCGTGCGCGCGTGCTTGCTTGCGTTTGTGCGTGCATGCATGCGTGCATACATGTGTGTGTGTGTGTGTGTGTGTGTGTGTGTTGTGTGTGTGTGTGTGTGT
>JADBJO010000688.1:552500-557069 GCA_016801955.1 Conus betulinus | reverse complement strand
TTTTTTTCTTTTTTTTTTTTTTTTTTTTGTTTTTTTTGTTTTTTTTGTTTTTCTTTTTTTTTTTTTTTGTTTTTTTTTTTTGTGTTTTTTTTTGGTTTTTTTCTTTTTTTTTTTTTGTTTTCTTTTTTTGTTTTTTTCTTTTTTTTTTTTTTTTTTTTTTTTCTTTTTTTTTTTTTTTGTTTTATTTATTTTTTTATTTTTTGTTCTTTTTTTTTTTGTTTTCTTTCTGGGAGTTGTTTTTTTTTTTTTTTTTTTTTTTTTTTTTTTTTGTTTCTGTTTTTTCTTGTGTTGGTTTTTTTTTTTTTTTTTTTTTTTTTTTTTTTCTTTCTTATTTTTTATGTGTCTTTTGTTTTTGTATTTTTTTGCTATAAAGGGGATGAGTGAGGCGATGGTTGTGTGTGTCAGTTAGGTCAGTGGGGTGTGTTTATAATCTGTGCACTGTTGTGTTGAGGTTGATTGATATGAATGATCGGGTGGGTAAGTTGGGGTTGGGTGTTTTTGGGGGGGGGGGTGGTGGGGGGGTGGGGTGGGGGGGTGGGGGGTTGGGTGTGCATCAACTTGTCAAATCAACAACAATGCACAGTAGTCCAGATTGCAGGCGCATCAATAAACGTTATCTTTCACATTCTCTCTTCTCTCTCTCTCTCTCTCTCTCTCTCTCTCTCTCTCTCTCTCCCTCCCCCCCCCCCCTATTTAAGGCACAGTTTGAAAGTCAACATCTGTCAGTTTCAATGCTGGTTCATGAGGTGATTCCGCCTTGACCAAACACGCCTAGACCCAATCATGACAGACATGCTCAAGTATTTTGCGAGTTGTTTACATTTTGTTATGGGCAGTCCTAACATTGAAAGTCCTGAACCACTCTTTTTATGAACTATGCCTAGTGAACCTATTACAAGAACAACCACTTTCGTGCTAAATCCGGCATCACTAAGAGCATAGCAAAGAGGCATGTACTTTTGAAATTTGCCCTCATAGCATGTTTGTATGAATGCGTCAAATGGGTTTGAAATCTCGATGACGAATGCCACCGAGTTTCGATGGTCGATGAAGCATAGATCAGGTTTCAGCCTTGGCAGATCTTCAACACCGTTTATAGAGACAGGCCTATTTTGAAAAACATCCACAAAATCCGTCGCAATGCATTTCTGTAGCTCCTTTCTGATGATCTCAACGCATCTGTCGTGTCTTTGTGTGTAGAGGCCCCTCAGTTGACGACACATCCATTCAAGGCATGGGAATTTGTGTCAGAACGAAACCCACAAAGCACACTCTCTCCGGTAAGTATCAGGATAGTAGATGTTGTTCACTGCATTGGTCTCCAGCAGCTGTAGACGTCCCTTGCTGATGAACCTGGTTATTTGGTCATTTGACGTTGGTGTTGGTGAGGTGTCCTATGGAGTGGGTCATTGCCGCATCCGGAATTGCAACCCGGATGATTCTCCCTTGTTGTTGTGCAGCTGCTGAAAATGGTGCGTATCCTTGTCCATTTGCATTCTTTTGATTGCGCTGTACAATTGTTTAGAATTACTGTAGCGCATTTGAACTACTCCATCCTCAGAAGCTGGGAGTACTACTCCGAAACTGTCGCTGTGTTTTCATCGAATTCCAGCCTTAGATCCAGTCGCACACACAGCTCATGGAGCTCAACGAAGGAAGACCGTGACCAGTTGACCTTACTGCCTTTCCTTAACTTCCCTTCGGAGTCTGTGGCATATCCTCCAAAATTGCTGTCGTCTGGATCTGCGTGAGGCACTTTTCTCTTTTCCATGTGGAGATGGAAACTGTTGCGCGCTACCATTCTGACATGTTGGTCATCACTGTTGAGAACAGAGATCAGGAATGAGATGCGTTTGGCGTAGTACATGGTACTTGGTTTCAACAGACCAAGGCCGCCTTGTTTTCGGGGAAGGAACATGTGCGCTCGATTGGTAGAAGAATTAGCTTGAGATGAATGCGAACAAAATCAACTATCTTATCTTCCAGAGTCTTCAGAAGTTTTTCTGTGAATTTTGAATTGCTGTAATAAAAGCTCAATTTTGAGGAAGCCATGACGTTTACAGCATCAATTTTCTTGCACAATGGTAAAGGTGAGAGCGAAATTTTTTCTAGCGTTCTTTCGAATTCCTCGCTCGCCTGTGCTAGTTGCTCTTTCTCAGAAGTTCCAGCCAGATTTGTTTGAAATCCAGATACTGGTACGGCTCATCTTTTCCATACATCGGTGTATCTTCCCCTTGCAGCGTCACGTGGACGTTCTCAGTCACATCTGTAGAGGCCCAGTTGTTTCCTGTGCGTTGTCCATGAACGGTGGCACACTTTCTGTGTTTTCACTTCCATTCCGGTGTAATGCAGGAAGGTTTCCGTCTTATCTATCATTTCTTGTAAGCTCTCCTCATAGCGAGCACTGGCACATACATCATCATGTATGCCTGACATGGAGAAGGCATTGAAGCTGGTGTGAACGGCTGCTCCATCCACCGAATCCACGGGTCCAACGCCTGAATGAAGACAACAGCTGACCATGGGCAGCCTTGCACAATGCCACGATGCCTGGTAATCCTGGGCGTGGACGTGTCTCCCGTCTGCACCTGGAATGTAGAGTTGTTGGGTAGATATCCGCCGTCACGTCGATGATGTGCTGGGGGTAGCCGGCGCTCTGCATCGCATCCAACATCACTCTGTGATCAATGCTCCCATAGGCGTCCTTGATGTCAACGAAAGTGTCAACGAAAGTAGTGTAGAACTGACTTGATACATGCTTGAAGTTCTCAATTGCGGCTTTCAAGCAGAATACGTGTTTTGAAGGCCGTTTCTTGGGACAGACCCCTTCTGTTTTGATGACAGCCTTCCGGTCGAAACAATCCACGGTAAAAGCTCCTTTGCACTAACTTCATGTAGATCTTGTGTACAAAGACGTCAACAAGGAAATAGGTCTCCAATCACCAGGCTGCATCACATTCCCTTCTTTTTTTGGAAGTAAAGTGATCGTGGCATGTTTCCAATCAGTGGGATTCTTTTGTTTCTCCAGCAAATGTTGAATATTGCCGTCAAAGGTAATGACAGACGTTGCAGATGTTTTTTTTTCAGGAAAGAATATTCAACTCCATCATATCCAGGCGCTGTGTTTCTTCTTCAGCGATTTCACCACAGATATCACTTCGTCCTCGGTGAACGGGTCCAACTGCAGTTCTTCTTCAGGAGGAAGAGGAGCGATGTTGACAGGCCAGGGCGGAGGGGGGAGGGGATATTCCAATACCTTTTCACTCTTCTGCTGGAAAAAAACGCCGTCAACACGTTCACTTCAATGGGACAAGTGGGTCGTGCTTCTGATCTGCTGTCGTTCTTGATGATCTCAATGGCACGTTTCTGATTATCTAACCAAAGCTGCGTTAGTTCATGCTTTTCCACGCTCCGCGCACTATGTTGATCCTGTCTTTCACGCATATGTCTAAAGTGTTTCCTAAGACTTGGGAAGATGGTGTGATCAATGTAGTGAAGAGCTTTTTCGATTTTCTGCCGCAGCTCATCTTTCTCCGATCCATCCATACTGAATTTGTTCGGCGATTTGAATGGGAACTTGTTAACAGCTCTCCAGATAAATCTCAGAACGCGAAGTTCTAATCTGGAGCTTGTGACGCCTCTTCGTTTTGCGTCATAGTATGGTGACGTCACGCTGCGCTTCCAGAAAGCGGAGGACGTTCTGAACTTTGCCTAGGAGACGAAGCCACGGTCGAAAATCCCCGTGAGCAAACTTGACGGCATCTGCATGCTTCGTTCGGATAGACTCACGAAACAGCCGCTCGGTTCGTTCGAAGTCTGCCCACTGGGCGTCGTGGACTGCTCCTTCAAAGGGCGCCCATGTCTCCAGGTTGGCAAAGTCCAGTGGCACTGTGTGTTGACCCGTTGGCAGGGGCTGCTCATGGTCGTTGACTGGGTCTACCACACGCCGAATCACTCCACTCCGAAGCGCAGCTCTGACGGAAGCTTTCGCTTCAGCAATTAATGGCCAGGCGCCTTGCATTGCTGGACTGACTGTGTTATCGAGGACAGTGACCACGGATGGACGGCAGACAGCAAATTCAAGCAGAGCGACGTGAAGGCACAGCCGCTCCGGTCGCCATTGTCTGACGATATATATATATATATATATATATATATATATACATATATACACACACACACACACACACACACACATATATATATATATATATATACATACACACACATACATCCCTACATATATACATGCATATACACATATATACATACACACACACACACACACACACACACACACACACACACACATATATATATATATATATATATATATATATATATATATATATATATATATATATACACACACATATACATATACACACATACATATATATGGAAGGGATGGTAATAGGAATAATAGTAGTGATAGTAATTATAAAAATAAGTAGAAGAATAAAATGGGACTAATTGTAATTAAAGGGGAGGGGGTGAGGGTGGGGGGTAAGGGTAGTGGTGTGTGTGTGTGTGTGTGTGTGTGTGGGGGGGGGGGGGGGGGGGGGGGGG
>JADBJO010000688.1:537500-547500 GCA_016801955.1 Conus betulinus | reverse complement strand
CTCTCTCTCTGTGTGTGTGTGTGTGTGTGTGTGTGTGTGTGCTAAAGATGGACATCCGCTTGCTGATCATAATGCTTTAGCGTTTGGTACAAAGCGTCTCGGTTTATTCATGTACTAATGTGTGGGGCACTGGCATTTTCATTCTGCTGTGTTTGCGGCATAGCATACTTTTAATCAAATGAAATACAATCTCGCACATCCTACTCTCCCTTCCTTCCCCCCCCCCCCCCCCCCCCTCTGTGTGTCTCTGTGTGTGCGTACATACGTGTATTGTGTGTGCGTGCGTTCGTGTGTGTGTGTGTGTGTGTGTGTGTGTGTGTGTGTGTGTGTGTGTGTGTGTGTGTGTGTGTGCGTGCTTGCGCGTACGCGCTCGCGTGTGTGTATGCCTATTTACATTGTTCACTACTTGGCGATTCGAGGGTGATGTGAACAGACGAAATCTGCCTGACACTGATTCTGTGAAAGATTGAATTGCTCTTGCGCCGTCAATCTCCTTGTTCAGTTAGTTACTGGGCAGTTCAAGTCACTCTCAATATTCACATAAGTGACTTGTAAGTTCACGTAGCTGTACTTGAAAGTGTATGTAGCTGTAAGCACTTTTGAGAGTTACTCAATGCAGTTCATGTTGTTTGTAGCTCTTCATGTGATTTAAAGCGGACACACGCGCACAGACTCCGGAGAACGTGAACAGTTGTTGAAGTCACTCACGGAAGAACCTGCTACATAAGACAGAGTAGTCAGTTATCGGTGTCTTTGCGCATGCTCCGACTTTCAGTGTCACAAAAAGACGGGGTTCTGAGGAGGGCAAGAATCCAACTGCCACCACACACTCACCAACGAACGCGTGGAGGCAAGAGAAGTACAAACAAGGACGCTTCTTTAATCGAACGATATATACTGCTCAAAACAATTTAAGAGCCAGTTGAAAACATTCATACACAATGCAACCGAAAAAACAAAATATTTTCAGTTTAACTGAAAATTTATCTGTGGAACGATACAATGACATCAGAAATAAACGAATAACAGCTGCTCAAAAACACCTTCGTGGGCTTAATTGGTGAACACCTTCATTTCAGAAATCAGAACAGTCAAATCAAATGACAATCAATGTCAATACTCAGTATGGCCGCCATTACCGCAGATACAAGCGAGACATCTCTGTCTCATAGAGTCCACAAGCCTCCTGAGAGTGAGCTGGGGGATGTTGTTCCACTCCTGCTGCAAAAAGTCAAAGAGCTGGCCCAGGTTCATTGCTGGAGGGTGGTTCTCGTGAAGCAGGCGCCCCAGGACGTCCCAGGCGTGCTCGATCGGGTTAAGGTCGGGACGACGCGCTGAAGTCCAAGGGGTCTTTCACAGGCTGAGTTGCAGGCCCTAACTGGACGGCACCAAACGCGCAGGCTGGACAGCTCACGGCTTGGTGTGCTCGGAACTGGTCACGATCGAAAGCTCTGTAAGCACAGAGTTCTGAATGTGGCACGGAACAACTCAAAGTATGTCTGGGTTCATGAGTCATGGGTGACTGCAAGTGCCTGCATGTCAAGTGTCAGTCAGCTTAAAGTACATGCATACTACATTTTTACACACCTGTGAGTACCAGTGAGTTATGATTTGTAACAGTGACGACATGAAATACAATAAAATTCCCCAACAATCATGAAAATAAATGAACTTTCAGTTTCACAGTTTACACTTTAGATAGTGTCTGCTAAATCAAAGAAAGTTGAAAGAAGGAAAGAAACAACTGAGTCAAATATTAAAGGATTATGTTCTCTTCCTTTAACCCTTCCTTGACATCAACACCAGCAAAAAACAACTCCAGCTTTAACCGGATTTCAAACACGGAAAAGAGTTGTAAGAATTAGTTTGTCTTAAATATTGAGGAGTTGCAATACAACAGTAGCATTTCAATAGGCTTCAGTACGACTAAGAGTCTTTGCTTAAAGTGAAACCAATCAAAACATTTTCAATTAATAAAGCGCTTAACTAATTCAGTAAACTACCTCCCTTTCCTCAAACTAATTGCCCCATCCCAGAACAAACAGGAAAACAAGACGGGAAAAACAGAGGACAGGACAGGACGGCAAAGAAGGGTACCACAAGGTAGGGCGGGTCCTACACCCAGATTATTGAGACAGACCGCCACCCTGCCATATGCGCGCCGCGCGCTCAACACCGAAAATTGTGAATTTACAACGCGCGACAAGAAGAATGCACGATATCTACATAGGAACCTTCCAGAACATTCGCTCGCCCCACCCCAAAAAACCAACTAAAAAAAACTCCATCACAGCTACAGTTATAGAAAGCACTTAAAACACACACACACACACACACACATACACACAGCGACCGATGTATAAAATGGGCAAACGTACATGGAATGTGAAATAAAGGTTTGAACGCCACTTCAAACGAGACTTGCGGCAAGTGAGAGATACCTGACGTCATAAATAATCCACCCTCAAACAACCTGAAAAGAGTCAGCAGAAACCGTTACTAATAATATAATTCCGAATGAAGGGAATTCAATTCTAAACACGGCCAAACGATTTTCTTTTCTCTAAATCTCACTTTCACCATCTACCATGAGAGGGGACAAACAACAAACAGAGCAAAGGAAAATACAACAAACCAAACACACAGCCTGTGCAGGAGAGAAGCGAAAGAAAACCATCCCCTGGTCCATACCAGCGAAGGTAGGCCAGGCTGAAGGCCAACACCACTGCATACTGAAGGGCAGACTGGCAAAGGGCAATACAGCCACGATGCTTAGGAAAGTGACCCTGGGTCAGGACTGGGACCCATGAGTACCGCACTGACAGGACAGGACGATAAGATCGCTCCCCCAACACAAGCATGAACACGACTCGAAAATGGGCGACACAGACAAAAAGCACGTGAATCACACACGCAGCCAAACATTCAGGCAGCCAGCAGGCCCCTACTAAGGTGGAGGGGTGACGAAATTGAAGGAGTCACGGACGGCACGGACAGACTGGCCTCTGACAGAGTGAACAAGCCAAGGATAAAAAACCCAGTAAGGATATGCATCCTCTCCAACAGAAATAAACAGCGTTCGGTTCCAAACAAAACCCACCAAGGAAACGGCACTCTAAAATGGTACCCGACGCAACACGACACTGAAAATAAGGTGAAACCAAAGACTGGAACAAACAATGAGCTAAACGGCCATGGCGAACACAGAAAAATACAACAAGCCTGCCACAGTGCTCCTAACCAGAGAAAGCTGAGCAGGGATCAGCATCCGTGCCATCCGTATACAACAAACTAAACACACAGCCTGTGCAGGAGAGAAGCGAAAGAAAACCACCCCCTGGCCCATACCAGCGAAGGTAGGCCAGGCTGACGGCCAACACCACTGCATACTGAAGGGCAGACTGGCCCTGCAGCACACAAACAAACCAATCCTGCGTTGAAAGCAGAGCAGAAAAGGCCGTCCGTGACAGTCAGACTTGCAAAAAAAAGACTAATGACTACCGGATTTAAACAGGTCACTCAGCTAGGAATAGCACTTACTTGGACCTTTCGACAGACCTCTGACTGTCTTCTTCAGCGATGGTGTGGATACTGGGTGAACTGGCATTCAGTGCACACGACCACGGGTCGAACCCTGATCATGTGACTGAACAATGAGGGTGTTGTACACCGATGGCAAGGTGTGTCTGCCCTGGTCCCGGTTGAGTGTGTGGGGTTGTTGGTGGCAATATGTATAGCCTCCTTCACCCCATGCTGAAACCATCTATTGTCACGGTCGAGAACGCTTGTTTTCATAATCGAACTGATGTTGCTGGGCGTGTAGGTGGGCGCCTACTGGTGATGATTAGTTTTTGTGTTCTGTCATGCGTTTTTGAAGGTTTCTCTCAGTTTTCCAGACATAGTTCTCTTCACGGTCATGACAGTCTATTTGGTAGATCACTCCAGACTTGTCCAGTTTGTCAGTTTTGTCCTTGGGGGTGACCAACAACTGGCTGCTGATGATGTTGATAGGTTTGGTATGTACGGAGACGCCAGTTTTCCTGATCTTCCTGCTGAAGGCTTCAGTCACACCGTGGACATAGGGGATGGTGACATGTCCTTTATGCCTGGTTTGGTCTTGTTTGGTGGTAGGATGCGGTGTGATCTTCTTGCTACCAGGGATTTCCGCGCCCACTTCTCATAGCCTGATATGGTGAGAACCAGTTTGAGGTGTTCCATTTCCTGGTCTTTGGCATCCTGAGTAGAGCGGATGGTGTTGGCCTGATGGGTAAGGGTGTGTATCACTGCGAGTTTGTGTTCCAGTGGCTGGTGGCTTTCAAACTGTAGGTACTGGTCGGTGTGGGTAGGTTTATGGTACACACTGAAGGAGAGGCTGTCCTCTGTCCGTGTAATGACTGTGTCTAAAATGGCAATTGAGTTATTCTCCTCCATCTCATGAGTGAATTTGATAGCAGGGTGTTGACTGTTCAAATGGTTTGTGAAGTCTTCCACCAGCTCCCTCTTGAGGGTGGTCATGGTGTCGTCCATGTAGCGGCCCCAAGAGCGTGGAGGAGAATGGTAAGACGCCAGGGCCTTCTCCTCGAAGTCCTCCATGAAGAGGTTGGCTACAATGGGGTTGATTGGAGAGCCATGGCTGCCGTGGAACGTGAAGTAGGTGGTGTTGAGACAGCAAGCCAGGAGTTCACAGATGCTGTCCACGGAAAGCGTAGTACACTTGGGCAGAGTGTGTCATCAACCTGGAGTCCTGCTTTGATGATGTGGATGCTTTCTTCAACGGGGACGCTGGTGAACAGTGCCAAAACATCATATGATACCAGGCACTTGCCAGGAGAAAGGGTGTAGTCTGCCAGTTTCTGAATCAAGTCTGCACTGTTGATGATGTGGTGTTCTGTCATGCCAACCAAAGGAGACAGGATGTCTGCCTCAAATCTTGCCATCTCATACATGAGGGAACTTCTGGACGGAGAGGGACGTCTTTCTTGTGCACCTTCGGAAGGCCACAGAACTTGGGGACATCAGTGGTTGATGGGTACAGTTTTCTGTAAAAGTCAAGGGAAAGTCCACCCGCCTCCTTGAGACGTTTGAGCAGATCCTTGAGCTTGGTGGCATACCTATTGGTGGGGTCTTTCTTGAGAGGCTGGTAGTTTTTTTGTCTGTCATCCAACAGTTGACTGGCCTTGTCATAGTACATGGACTTGGGGATGATGACCGTGGACCGACCCTTGTCGGCTGGGAGTATCAAAATCGTGTCGTCTTTCCTAAGTCGGGCCAACGCATGCCTCCCTCAACAGGAATGTTGGGTTTCGGCGGTTGTGCTTGTTTCAGGATGTTGACACATTCCGACCTCAGATGGGATGCCTCTTCTGTATGCGGGCCAATCTGTCTGCAGGCGGTTTCGATACTCGTGATGTAGTCCACGATGGGGCGTTTGCCTGGGGTTACACAGCAAAATTGAGTCCCTTTTCCCAGCACTCGCTGTTCAGAGTCAGAAAGTTCACGTTCCGATAAGTTCACAACCCATCTCTTCTTCACCCTGCGCGTCTCTTCTTTAGTCACAGGTACAATTGGAATGTGATCGTTCTTGTCACGCTTCGATCTCGCCATTAGTTTCTCAAACTTACTTCTCTGGCGCATGCGCACTTTGTTCCGTTCCAAGTTTTAAGTTGACTCGAGCCAGTCCTTCACTTCCGCCAGTATCTCAGTCGGTACGTTTGCACTCAACCTGTCCGAAAAGTGCACTATGTACAGCAGCAAGTTATTGCAAAGTGAAACGACTGCAGGCGAAAATCTAAACAAACCTTAGGTAAGTGTTAGCGAACCGCCAACAAAAAAAAAAAGAAAAAAGAAAAGAAGAAAAAAACGTGGACAAACGAATCACAAGACAAAACACGTTGCGTTTCGACCTCTTAGGTCTTCTTCAGCAAGGTACAAAACAATTAGGACAAGAAAAATGAAAATGGGCGAGCAATCACTTATCTTCAGTCACTTAAGCTTTGTGTGATTGCTTGTGTGTGTGTGTGTGTGTGTGTGTGTGTGTGTGTGTGTGTGTGTGTGTGTGTGTGTGTGCGTGCGTGCGTGCGTGCGTGCGTGCGTGTGTGTGTGTGTGTGTGTGTGTGTGTGTGTGTGTGTGTGTGTGTGTGTCCTTATTGTGATATCCTTCTTTCTTCATCTGAAGCTATCCACATTCTGACAAGTTCAATCTGGAACATCAGACAGAAACAATACCTTGAAGATTCAGGTCGGAAGCATAGATGGGATATGACGAACCAACAAGCAAATGCTGTAATCCTCCAGGGCCAATCCCAAATCGTAACCTTGTACATAGGCTGCGGGTTAATGGTTGGTTAGGTAGGTATTTAAAACCGGCACCTGCTTGTGCATGTGGTCAGACTCTCGATATCCCTCATTTTTTTATTTGACTGTACTAGTACAAAAAATCACTTTCAACCTCTTCATGATAAGATGAAGTCCTTCAAGCTTCCGTTGACTTTGTCAAGTGTTTTTAAATCCCAGTTATGAGAACGGCTGGAGCCTGGCAATGTCGGCGGTTACTCTTATTAAATCTCATCCACTTGGAAGATATTTTTAATTCTTCCACCACCCCACCCTCTCCTCACTGCCTCCCTCCCCCCTAACAGTTTTTTGTTTGTTTTTTTTTTTTAAAACCAGTTCGCGAATTTTTGAAATGTTAAAATCTCTTATTCTAGGCATATTCCATATCAGTATGGTTCGGCGTCTAATTTGCACGTAGAGCAAGGCTTTTTCATTCCCTCCCCCCCCCCCCCCCTCTACCCCCCCCCCTTTCTCCCTCTTCCCCCCCTCCCCAATCCATATACACCCATAAAGCTGTTCGACTCTTACGAGTAATATGTCAGCCAGTTCCATACTTTAATGATCTTGACTACCATGTATTGGATAATGATCCTTGACTATCAGGTATTGGAGTCACACAGAATTGGTGTTTCTGAATACCGTATATATGGGCTCTTAGTGTGTGTGTGTGTGTGTGTGTGTGTGTGTGTGTGTGTGTGTGTGGTGTGTGTGTGTGTGTGTGTGTGTGTGTGTGTGTGTGTGTGTGTGTGTGTAGAAATATCTCGTCTATAGGTTATTGCTTTGATGTTTGGACGAACGAACGAATGAACGAAGTTTTTAATGCTGTTAGGCTGTAAAGCCCATTAAGCAAATCGGCGGGATGTACAACAAAAACGCGACTCAATTTCGATTTTATTAACATGGAAACCACAGCAATATCCTTTTTTTTTTTTTTTTTACTTTACGTGACGAAATCATGAACGAGAAAATGTCACTGGTATTCGCTGTCAGTTCTGTAGACGACGGTCACCCCAGGTAAAACTGGATCAGTCCGTGGACAGCGCGCAGCCGCCATAGAGCACATGCTTGGGTCTCTGCATGCTTCGTGTTGCCTATGCGTCTTCCTTTCCAAATGCAGGACAATTTAAGACATTCCTCTTATGACATGTGTCTTTTTCTTCCTGCTTGTCAAACCAGAAAAAGCGATCGTCTTCCGAACACAGATCGCAGGAATATTCTTGAACGACGTCGTCTGATTCACACACAGCACACACTCACATCATCCGTTTGATGGAACACATCCTTCCGAAATACTTTTTGTCTATAGCTTGCTCCAGACTTGTGTCGATGTCCGACTGGTGGATTTCTGGGCCCCTGCTGTTACACTCCGAGAGATCGGAATGCAAACACCGAAGCGTATCCTGAATGGGCGTGGATGTGTATGTGCGTGCGCGCGTATGTGTGCGTGTATGCGTGTGTTTATGAGAGTGAATGCATGTGAGTACGAGTGCTCGAGTATGAGTGTGTGTGTGTGTGTGTGTGTGTGTGTGTGTGTGTGTGTGTGTGTGTGTGTGTGTGTGTGTGTGTGTGTGTGTGTGTGTAAGTTTGAGGGTATGTGAGGGTATGGGTGTGCTCGTATTGAGGGTATGCGTGTATTTGTATTGAGATGCGTGTGTTTGTGTAAGTGCAAGTGCGTACGTTTGTGTGTGTGCGCACGGGCACGCGCGCCCGTGTGTGTGTGTGTGTATGTGTGCGCTAGTACGCACGCGCGCGCTTGTGTGTGCGCTTGTGTGTGTATGTGTGCGCGCGTATTTTTGTGTGTTAATTATGCTTCTTTGCTTTGAATGAAAAACGTTGGTATTCTGTTCATAATGTTTTCTTAAATGTCAGTACAACTTTGAGTTAATCTGGCAATAAATTGGTTTCAGTCAGTCAGTGTTCGTCCTTTTTCAGTGATTCATGCCACCCTCATATGAGACGTGTCGTGGTGTTGTTGGGCTGTCAACCGTAACGCATGAAATTTATTTAGTCCCCCCCCCCCCACCCCCACCCCCTGTCGTATTTGTCTCTTTTATAGCTAATCGTCCCTAGGATGTCATGTCAAGGATGAGCTTGCACTAATTCAAACCTCCTTGAGGACAAGAGACGGTGATACGTAGCCTAGGTGTACCTCCGACACAAGCCTGGAAGCTGATGGACGTGTTTCTTGTTAGACAAGTCTGAGACATGTCCCAGACCTTTTTCATGGTTTATGTTGTCATTATTATTATTATTATTATTATTATTATATAGTAGTAGTAGTAGTAGTAGTAGTAGTAGTAGTAGTAGTAGTGGTAGTAGTAGTAGTAGTATGAATACTTATATAGCGCCTATCTTCGGCTAGAGACCAAGCTCAAAGTGCTTCACAATCCACACTCGTTTACACAACGGGCTGCCTACCCTAGTAGTGCCGACTGAAGAGCTGCCAGCTGGCGCTTCATTCAGTCGTTTCCCGTGTCATCCAGTCAATATCGTTCAATGTCGTTCACTCAGTTTCCTTACTTCCTTCATTCTTTCCATTTCTCACACAGGGTGCATGCTATGTGTAACATGTCATCCATACCAACGGTCAAACTGGCCTTCTCTTCCGAAAGTTGGTTATTGGATTTAACGTGTGTGCAAGACGTTATGCGTGCGTTCACACACAGAACCTCGGATTATAGTCTCATTCGGAGGACTGTATGGGAAATGGAGTCAGAGCCAAGGATAGCTCCGTGGGAAAAATCCCCCTGTACCGAAAGGCCAGGCGGAGATTCGAATCCGCAACCTCAGGATCACCAAGATTACGAGTCCGGCGCTCTACCACTGAGCTATTCCGGCCTCATCGCGTTCTTCTGGCATGTTTACATTCGGTTGACAACAACAGCGTGTGCGGCTTTTAGAAGGCGACGAAGCTCCATGGTGCATTCTATGTCATGTACCACTCACAGTGAAACATGTTCTTTTTAGAGTGTTAGGGACTTGCATGATGTGAGACATGAACATTTTACTGCAGACTCCATGAAAACCTTTGTCAGAGATGTCCCACCTGATATATCTTTGAATTTTTGAAAGAGATTACCATTTTTTTTTCGTCTGATCTAAGATTTTATGGAGGAAAGATTTTTTTTTTTTAGATCAAATTTCCGGTGTGTTTTTAGAAGGTGTGTTTTTAAAGGGCTTTGTGAATGAGTTTCGTTGCGTGTGTGCGTGTGTGTGTGTGTGTTTAATGACTTGTGAGTTAACTTCAGCGAGGTGACAGGCCAAATAAGCAACATGACCTTACCTTACCATACCTTAATTTACCTCACCTTACCTTACCTTACCTTACCTTACCTAGCGTTTGCTGCCTTGGGGTCCATGGTGATCTACGGCCTGGTGTTCTACCCGCTGTTCACCAGCCTGGCCATAGGGTCAGTGTACGGCTACATCATGGGGTCCCTCTACGTCTGGATGCTGCTGGGGGTGGAAGTGGCCAGGCTCTTCCAGTGCACCACCGTCACCGTGGTCAGTGTCTTCATGGGTTCTGTGCATAGGATGTTGATGGTGACAAGGATGGCGACCATGATGATGGTGGTGGTGGTGGTGATGATGATGATGGTGACGATGGTGGTGGTGGTGATGACAGTGATGATGATGATGATGATAATAAAATGATGATGACGACGAC